>VXBB01012518.1:553186-571218 GCA_013399915.1 Illadopsis cleaveri
AAAAAGAAAAAAAAAAAGAAAAATTACATTCCCTCAATTAAAACAATTCCTGTCATTCCTGTTGCAAGATCAAACTCTTCAAAGTTAGGAAATACCAGAATACAGATGCAAATTTCATCTGACATCCACCTGAAGAAGAACTGTGAAATGGGCTTCAATAATATATCAGCTTTTACCAGTTCACTGAATGCTCAGTGTCTTTGCTGCTCATTTTAGAAGCTGTGATTCAATATCTTGTTTCCAACTTTTATTTCAGTATTTATTCAGGATTTAAACATGTTGCTTAAACCTCCCTCAAAGTCAAGGCTATTAGTTTCTTCAAATCTGTCTACTATATACATATTAGCAGCCTCTAAGGGCTTTACAATTTTTTAAAAAATAATTTTAACTGTCTGAGATATAATTTCATGCATCCAAATGTCAGAGAATAAACCTTTAAGAAACAATGCATCAATATAAGATATGGAAGTTGTCCTGCAGAACAGGACATTATAATGCAACATCACATTCCATTTTGGAAGCACAGCTCCCACTGGGCTGAATTGCATACACAAGTATCAAGCACTTCTGCAAAACATCTTGTGTCTAGTGCCAGGCTTCCAAAAAAGAAAAACACTCTAACCACTTCTCAAGCCTGACTTGCCTACATAGGAACTTTGTGACAGAGGCAGGGATTGTGTCCAGTTTTTGAGAGCAATATTCAATTCGCTTAACCTTGATTGTCTTTTTTCCTCCTTCTAGGGCTGGATGAAAAATAGATTTTTCAGTTTGATGTCTGAAACAGAAAAACAAATTGCGGGGCAGGAGAAATCATTTGGGGATGATTTCAGGTCAAACTGAAACAAACTAATAATTTTCAGAGTTCCACTCCCTCCCAATATCAAATCTGTGGTTTAGATTCACCTGAAATTACTGGAGTTTTTGTTACCTAACCTTCATATCTTCCTGGTTTGTTTCATTAAATAAGAATGCTTTACATTCTCTAAAATTCTCACATTACTGAGGTTAAAAGCGTTTGCCAAAACTACTCAAATTTGAAATAGTCTTAACTTTCCTAAACCTCCATTTTCAGTAAACATGCTGCTAAACCAAAATTGCTGTCTAACACTAATATGGTCTCCTGATACTTCCACAGCAATCTCCTGATTTCAAAAAGAAATTAAGTGGTCTCCTAACAGCCTTCTCCACTTAATTCCACAAGTAGTTTGGTTGAGTTGAAGTGGGCGTCACTCAGAAAGCCCAACATGAGATTGCATTAGGGGAGCATGAGAATATTTTGGAGAAATTTTATTTGCAGGTGCAATCTGCCCTTCTGAACTCTTCAAACCCAAACTCAGGCAATATTCTAAGATGAAGAAAGACACCTGCACTGGCTAAACTGAAAAGCAGAATCGTTTTTGGCATGCCTTGAAATATGTTGACCTGAAAAGTCTGAATTAAAATTGTGCTCACATCACTAATCTCAGCAATTTCTACTTCACAAATACTTGAATTTGAAGTATCTAGAATGAGCTCCCAACATAACTATTTGTGCAACTACAGTACTAAGTCAAATATGTCTGGCTTGCTTTTCTTATCAAACACTATAATCATGTTTCTGGAAGTTAAAAAGTGTAATGTTTAGAGAAGAAATGAACAAATTTACACCTCCTTATTATTTCTTATTTTTGCTACAATTATTAGGTTGCTTTGTTTTCAGATAAATGTCCTTTCTCTTTTATATGTGCTGGTTTGATCCTCCTGGATAATCTCAGTTTCCCAGGTTCACTTTATTTCTCTCAAGACCCAATTAAGATAGGTCCTTTAACATTATAAACCCTTTAGAAAGTCACTTGGCACAATACAGGTCTTGCAGGGTTTATGTTTAATAGATTATATTGTTTCTTTTTTTTAATCTCAAAATGTCCTTTCAACATTTTCCTGCAAGTTATAATTATTACATTGGTTCCTTCATTTTCTGTATTTATTGACTTGCTTATGACACTTTATGGAGTGCTTTCAAGATGTGATTAGCCAAAGATTGAAAATACATATATATATTATTTTACACAGAATCACAGGAAGTGACATGCTGGGTTAGACAGTAGTCTGCCAAAATTGGAACTGGAGCATTCTGATGATGGTCAACAATCATAAATACAAGAAATTACACTTTTGCAAACAAAATGGAAATTATTATACATTTAGTGCAACACATGAGCTTTTTTTCCCCCCCCCCAACAAATATTTAAGCAGTTGACCAATTGCTCCAAGAAGCTTACTTTCAGTTAGAGACTGGTTTTTCTTCATATACTAAAATAAGATTTCTCTTTTTCTGTGACCAAGAACACTATCCCAGAGCAATCTGGTACGAGAAACACCATGCTCAGTCCTATATTAGAAAATAATAGCTAAAGGACAGAAATGCATTTTTAATGGCTATTTTGAGAGGCAAAGATGTGTCTCAATAAGTGCAACAGTTTGATGATATTAAAAGTAAATACATGCAATTATCTATAAGAAGAAAATATTCTAATTTATGTTAGTTGTATAATGAACCTGATTGTTCCATTTCTCAGTACACAAAGTTTTGGTTGGAATATGTAGAAAGCTAGAAGTACTGAATAAAATGCTGCAAATATTTCATAAATATTTGCCTGTTTTTTCACAAGATGCTATCATCACTTCTACCTCTATTTCCACAAGTATTCATAACCATAATGTAACTTTCTCTCAAATATTGTAGTGTTTATCTCTGGCATGCACTGCTATGCCTACATACACAAAATTGTGGGAGCAAGGCCACAGTGGGAACATCTAATGGTGAAAGTATAGAGTAAAACAGCAATTTCAAGCAATAATGGCAGCATGATCATTGAAAACACATCTCTGAGATGGTGATTGGGAGGACTGGTATTAGAAATCTGACACTATCAAGAAAGCAGCAACAATGACAAGGCCTTTTTTGTAATTCAGAGCACACCTGTCCATTTCCTTACAGAATATCTCAAATTGGGTAGAGAGAAGCAGAAAGGCCTGCTGTAAACAGAAAACTTTGATCAAAATACAGTGTGATTCAGGAAATTATTCTGGTAGTCTTGTAAAAGAGAAAACAATTATGGAAGTTCCTTGAATGATTTGTGAACAATCAAAAAAAAAATAAAAAGAAGACATCATTTGTTCTGCTGACTTTTCATCATCTTTTTGTGAATAAGAAATTCTACAGGAGGAAAAGATGAGCTGTCTTTTCTGCACATTTGTCACTGATGCTACCTTATTCCACTGGCATGTGGACACTACAGTACAATATAGACCCTGACCACAGGATTCTGTTGGATATTGAGCGAACAAGCTCTCAGTGCACATCAGAACCCAAGACCACCATTTCCACATGAAAAAGTGCAAGGCTGGAGGTATTTAAGGCCAGGCTGGATGGGAGTTTGAGCAACCTGGTCTAGAGGAAGTTGTCCTTGCCTGTGGCAGGTGGGTTGGAACTTGATAATCTTTAAGGTCCCTTCCAACCCAAACCATCCTAGGATTCCAGAATTTTTATGTGTTTTATTCCTGCTGAATATGCCAGTATTTCATAGCTAACAATCTTGTAAATGCTTAAATCTTCCAGATAGGAGGTTACTTCCATAAAATCACAGATTCCTACCTGTATGCTTGCCAAGCTCTGCAAGAGTGTCCTGGTACATGCTCAACATCTGATCACAGTGAGCAATTACACTTTTGCGCATGTTGTCCCAGTGAGGAGCAAGTTCTCCCAGGTCTTTAAGTTCCTGATTCCTGCACCAAAAGGCAAAAAGACAAGGCACGAATTAATTCATTAAGATTGATCTAAATTAATGTAAAAAAAATTACAAAACATCAGGAAGATTTTTTAATTGAAATAAAATCTGTTTTCAGAATGCTTGTAAGGTCTGCTTTTCATCTCTGTTTTACAAGTACACAATAAAGGATATCAGTGGATAATGCAGTAATTTTCGTGTTCAAAACCCATCTGGTATAAATACCTTCAAACTGAAATATTATTTCTTTCATGGAGGAAAAAGAGCTTCCAGGCTCCAGAGAGCTGTGCTCAGAGCAAGTAACTTTTTGTGAAGAAATATTAAACACCATTGGAACTAATACAAAGTTTGCTTTTCCTTCAAATCTTTCAGTATAGTTGTTTTGATACACTACTCTTTGGATACTTTCATACACACTTCATAAACATATTTCTAGCAGTGTTTCTACAAAAATCTGTTTGACCAACACACCAGCCCTCACCGCATTTCTGCAGCACTCAAAACAAAACATACACACACAAAAAAGCCCAACCCCAGTCCCCTAAAATGTCATGTCCAGTCTTACATTGTTCATCAGGTCAAAACAGCAGTGCTATGGCAACCAAACATGCCACTGGAAATCCAAAAGGAAATCCAAAAGGAAATCCAAAAGGAAATCCAAAAGGAAATCCAAAAGGAAATCCAAAAGGAAATCCTTTAGTAAAGTATCAGTTTTCCTGTCCACTCTTGAGACCTGACCTGAGTGAAATAGAGATCATTTGAATTTCCTGCAAAAACAAGCTTAGTACCCTGGGCTTTCTGTTTGGTTTTCCCTCTTGCAAAGGAAGTTTCTCCTATACCTGTCCCAAAGCCACTTTGTGGGACCTGCTTTTAAGGAAAATGAAAGATCTTGAGTCTTCAAACATCTGGAATGTGCAGGAGAAAATGTTTGCATTTTGGAGCATCAAGAAAAGTGTTTCACTGCAATTTTTGGAAGTCTCCAAAAAGGCTTCCAGAGGACAGCTTTTGCATACAGAAAAAATATGGAAGAAAAAGGAAAAATGGAGGAGAAGGGGTGGAAAGAGCGAGGAAAAGACCAGTGAGTCTGCAGCACAAGAACATAGAGTTCAGTTATGTGAGCAGCAGATCCAACCATTAGTCAAAAAGTCTTAAAATTATTTCTTAAACAGAACAGCCACACACTGGTAAAGTGATGTTTTCCCCATCATTACTAGCTTTGAATTACTGTAAACAGTGTTAGAATAAACTCCATAGGCATAATTCTGCCCCTGGTGTAGATGACAATCAAAACCAAGCAGATTGCACTGGAAGCAGAATTAAAGCATTTCATTTATACACATCCTTGAAAATATTAACATGGAAACAAAGATTACAACACATGAACTTGTTGAGAGTGTATGTTAATGACATGATTACCTTTTGCCATTTAATTGCTCCTGAAGCTGAACCAATTCAACTTTCCTCCATCAACACCAACTGGCAATGCTGTAGCATAAGAATAATCTGCCATGAAAGGATAAACCAAACACCCTCAATTACATTTTCCTTGCCAGTTTTTAGCTGCTGAACATGAGGTGTCCCTTTAAATTTAAATCTTAGGGCTTCCTTCTCAGAAAACTGTGGAAAATTTGTCAGGGTATGCAATTTTGTTTATGTGCAGTGATAATATTTTGGCCATTAATATTTATGGTGTCTGAATTAATAGTTTTAGCAACAATGTTTGGACCTGGCTGGCTTCCAAAGCTTTACTACTCTTTCTGTATAGGAATACAGTATTCTGTCCAGGAACTATATCCCTGCCTCTGTCTAAGCTCATGTCTGGATCTGTTGGTCTCAAGCTGAAGTTCAACAACAGCAGGAATAGAAACCTTTTATCTCAGACTAAAACATCCAATCAAACCCAGACACTTGTTTAATTGGCTGACTATGAGTTAACTCCACTGACACTAATAGCAATGGGAAGGGGAAGCTCAAATCCCTCAACAATAATTTTAATAGGTTTACAAGAAATATCAAATCCTGCCCACATTACTGGTGGCAAGGTTGGTATTTGTTTCTTCTCAGAAGCATGTATAAATCACTGAGGTAAAAATTCAGCTTTCAATATGTCAAAAAAAAAGACACATCAACTATGCATACAGTATTAATACAGTGCTATAGCAATCTAGAGCATATGCAGCAGGGAAACTTTAAAGACTACATTTTCTGAATTTATTTTCATTTCAAAATACAGAAAAATCAAAACCATTAGAAAACAGGATTATATGACAGACACTTCCTCAGAAAATAGCCTCATTGCACACTTTGTATCTTTATTATTTTTTCTAATAGAATTATAGAAGACAGAGGATTTAAATAGGATTTATGTCTTGTGGGTTTTTTACTGTTTGTCACTGCTGTTGTTGACTCAATACAATTCTGAGTTATGGCTGAAAAGAGAATTGTCTTTTCTATATCTAAACTCCATTAACAATACTCCATAGTACCAAGCTTTATTATTATTATTACATGAAAGACCTTTTCCAAAAGTAAACAGAGTGGAAAAACATAATATTTTTCATCTTTGAAAGTTTATAGTTCATACTAATACTCACAATTTTAGAATTTTTAAAATCTATTTTAATACTTTTATGATAAGTTATTTCATTGAATAACTTTAAAGCCACACCTCAACCAGTAATTGTGTCAAACAACAATTGTGCTATTAAAAAAATTTAATCTTTATAATAGATATTGGTTCTACAGAGGGCAAATTGATTACTGATCCAACTTTTCAATGCATCCATGGAACTTTGAATAGCTTGTCAACTGAACAGAAAGCTTAGAGCAGACTCTGTGTTGTTAAAATAGAGCTATTTATCATCTTATCCCCCCACTCCAAATCTCCTTTCTTTTCTAGATAATTGCTCTCATCACCGTGACAGATCTTGTGCTCTGCATCAACTTAATCTCATCTTACAGAATGAAATCCAAGCTTTGTCTAGAGCTGCTTGTCTTTTACTGTTCAGCTCCTCAAACTGCCTCCTGGAGAGTCTTTTCTGTCACTGCTCAATGGAAACTCCACCCAAGATCATGTCTGAACTTCCACTGTCTCCTGCCTCCATTAATCAGCTACATTCCTTGGTGGCCTTGGCATAATCTTCGTCCATTTGTATCTAACCAGAACGTGGATGCAAACAGTCTGTCCCATTCCTCATTCTCCACCTCAAATAATAGCTAATTAGCTAATTTTCAACTCTCTTTTAGGTACATTCTTTCCTTTGGTAGACTAATTATGTTCCAAGAAGTCCATCATCAAGAAGTGGCTGAGAATCCAGGGCTCAGATGAATATTCTATCTTTGATTTACAAACTCATGCTTTTTGATTTTTGAGAACACATTAGGTGCATGGTTATAGTAAACCACTAAAAGCACCTGAAAGATGCACAATGAATTTCATGTATGATTCATGTTGGTAATTTCGACTTACACAGCTCCTGCTTTGTGCCACTCACTCTCTAAAGACAACAATAACAGGAAAATACTTGCTCATCACTTTAGACACAACAGCTTAGAAGCTTAGAAGTCTGAAGGAAGCCTATTCAGTGCTAAAATACAACCCCCTGGTTTCTGTAAGGAGAATTTTGAATGAGTGAGAATTATGCATCCTGTTGGAAAATACTTTGAAGGAAGCCCCAGTACTGAAATCATGTTTCTAATGAGCTTGTTTCTGTCCAGACACCATTGTGGACTGCACAGTGAAAATCTGTGGTCAGCGAAAATAAACCAAAATAATGCAAAACATCAGCAAGATGTTAAGATGAGAAAGAGGAGTGAAAAGGAGCAATCCCTCAAAGAACTTTCTTGGGTGTGATTACTCTGTCTCAGAAAAGGAAACAGCAGAAAGAGCCACTTGCATCATTAAGGACACAGCACAAATCCTGATAAATTGAAAGATGGAGTTGAAAAGATGGGTGCGATTAAAAGGAGATAATTAAGAGAATATATGATAAAAGCACATAAACCAAAAATGCTGTATGAAGACCAAGTAGCAACTTTTGATACATACAACTTCAAAAATCCAATGATGCAATTCCTAGTGAAGCAAAAATATGAGACATTCAAAACCTAAAAAGTGAAGTGATTTTGGCCTCCACCAAACAAAATTAGCTTCTGAAATCTGCTTTTGCAAAACATTAGAAGCAAAGGGCTTACCAGGATTCAAAACAAGACGAGACATGTCTGCAGGTTATATTTGCAAAACTTCTATAATATTATAACAGCATAAAAATCCTGATTATTTATCAAACAGGAGCTTTGGAGTAAATATACTCCATAAGCTTTGGGATATGACTCAATCACTCATAAGTAAAGGAAGCTTAGAAGCTTCTTTCTAAGGAATGGAGCACAGGAATTATTTTTCCTAACAAAGTTCACTTTAAAATGTATGAATAACTATTTCATCTTTTGTTGTTGTTTGTTTTTTATTAGAACAGAAGCAGATAAAATTATTCTCATTTTTCTTTGCTACAAGATATGCTTCTGTGATATATAGCCAATAAACTCCAGACAAACAATATAACATTCCCTCCAGAAATAAAATAATCATAGTTTTTTCACTCTTTTATTTCCAAAACAGGCAAATAATTATTAAGGAGGAGTTAATCCTGTCTGGGGAAGCAAAAACAACAACCAAACACACAAAAAGAGAAAAGCATATTTTTCATTCTTTGCTAATAATTTGCTTTTAGAATCTCTTGAAAACAGTCGCCATTTTTGTCTTCTTACAGAATTTGCCAAAATTATTCCAAGTTTTGGTAAGCCTGATCTGGCAGGCAACTAAAAAGCTATAAGGTAGGTTGTGCTTACTTTTTGCATGCCCTGAACAGCTGTTTAGAAACAAACAAACAAACAGAAAAAAAAAACAAAAAACAAAGCAAACTAAACAGAAAAAAATTCCCAGAACCACATGAGCAAACTACCCACCCCCAAAAAGGCAACAAATACATTTAAAAATATTTTAAAGCCTGTTTTCCTCTACATTCGAGGAGAATAGACTGGGGTTTGCAAAGCCATGATGTAATTTTATACTGTTCCTAAGAGCTGAAAATTTTACGTTCCTTTTTAATTTCTATCCACCATCATCCTCTTTTTATTACATAAAAGTTTAGACAATATATAAGCTAAATTAAACTAATTTCTCCCTTCCTGCGTTAAGACCTTTTTCCTTCCATTCCTGCCTTAAACTCTTTCCCTGCTAAACTCTCTCCCTTCCTTGGATATTTTATTACTTGGATTTATCTTTCAAAACCTCAACATCTTCAAAGAGCATGATCATTTGGGGTTAATTGTATGATTTGCATTTAATAGCAGAGGATAATTTTCCTGCACCAGACAATTGCAGAGTCTCAAATTTAGTAATACTTAGAATGACATCTGTGGAATTTGCACTTTTCTCCTAAATTATATTTTAGTAATTAGCAGTAGTATCTAGAATTGTTTTAAGATTTTTTGTTCAGTTATTTTTCAATTTGGATTGTTTTGCCAGAATAGAGTGGAATCAGCTTAAGACAATATTGCTTCAGTTCCACAACATGAGCAAAACCATTTTACTTTCACAGTTTACATTCGAAAATTTATTTCCTTTCAGCTTGGAGTCATATATGTGGCAAGATTAATCACAGTATTAATTGAACAATTACTCAACCATTCAAACATTTTCCAGGTTTCTGTTTTCTTTGTTTCCCCAATTTATTAATCAGAATGCATCATTCCAAACACAGAGTGAGGATCTCTATGACACAAGCAACATCATGAAATTGTACAAAGCTTTTTTAGTAACCCTAATCCCTTAAGTGACAGGAATTGACAAAATTTTTCACTTCAATTTTGCATTTTTTCACCATATTGTGGGAGGCTCTAATTTGCTCAGTATGGACTTCCTCAGGGCACAAATATAACATCTGGGAATCACAGCAGCCTTTGCTAACCAGTACTGAATGATTTCTCTGAAGTCTGAAAACCTGTGTGGATCTTGCAAAAAAAGCCTACTCTGAGAGGGCAGTCTCAATATAGAATGTAAGTTATTATTTTATAGATTCATCACTGCTGAATTGTAGGTAATGTTATGTAGACGTAACAGTCACAAAAAAAATCAGGTGATGTCACTCCCTTCCAATGCCGTACAACTTTAAACACCCCAAATCAATATAAAATCCAGAAAATTTTACTTAAGTCACCTATGAAAGCTCCTCTTGGACTTTCACAGAGGTCATATCTTCCAAAATTGGTTGCAAAGAGTGAAATCAAGAGGAGAGAAAATTATGCAGTGCTTATTCATTACAATATTTTATCCTTTAGTTTATAAATTACTGGGGTTTAAAACTGATCTTGTCTAGTGAGGACAATTGTCTAAACACTGTTTACAAAAGTCAAGGTACACTTATGTTCATATACTTACATTCCTTTATACAGTAACTGATGAAGAGTAAAAAGAGAAAGGTTTCACATCCTTTTAGATGCATGATGAGGTAAATACTGCATTTGTATGTATCTGAGCTACATTTCACTGACAGGTTTGGGAACTTTTTAAGTGTTGAAAACAAGGTACTTATAAGAAATAATTTTGAGAAAAATCCTTAAGTGGATAAGCACAGTAACAGTGCGTCCCTGAATGTGGTTGGCTCAAATATCTTCAAGAGTCATGGTAAGTTTACCCCAAAAACACTTTTATGAAATGCTATCACCTCTTATCAATACAACACTATTGCAATGCCACTGCTCAAAACCAAGTCAAGTAAATTCCAATATCCAAATATCCAAAAATATCAAAGCCTACTCCCAACACATGGCATGGATGCCTGGGGCTTGATTTTGCACCAGAAGTTGTGTAATAAGAGGAAGTAGAAAAAAAAAAAAAGTATTTTTCAGACAGCCTGAACATTGTCATCATTCCAAAATGTTAATTGAAAGAAATAAAATACAGACAGCATAGATTTGCACCAAAAAACCCTCTAGTGTTGATGAGACAGGAGAAAGCATGTTGATGCATGAGAAAGCTTGCATGTGTGCTTTGTACTCTGAGAGAGGGTTCAAGTTCAGTAATTAATATTTGAAATTTGCTTATGAGTTGTGATCACAAATACCATGGTCCAAATTCAAGTATAGGTGGAATTTCCTTTCAGCCAAATCTCTTGCTGTGCTGATTCAGTTACACCGGTTGCATCTAGAACTGCAAGCTTCAATTATACAGGTCATTCAACTTTCTGAAAAATTATTATAAGCTAAGTCTTTTTTATAATCATTAGGTTCAAAGAACCACTTGGCTAATCTTGCATGACACATGTAAAATATCTGGACCAGATTTGTGTAAAGAAATATTAAAAACAGCAGAAAGGACTCACTGGAACACCTCAAAGACGAAACAGAAATAATTTTGTAATAAAACCCAGCAAAGCAGACTATATGACCCTTACTAGAACAATAAAATTAGCATATAGCTCCTACTAAAATTTCTTTCAGGGAGGTTTGAAGGATAAAATCTTTAATTCATGCATTTCTTTAAAAATACTACTTCATGCTGAAACCCAAAGTTAAATACCCTTAGAGGTTACACATTTCAAAGCCTCATGTCGGTAAATGAAAGAGTTTGGTTAACAATGAACACTGGAGTTTTATCAAGAGATAAACAACCTTAAGAGCTGTGAGAAAAGGGAAGTTAAACTGCAATTTATAATGAATACTGAATAGGATTAACACTTACTTGCAAATTTTTACAGGTGTTTGCTTCAGACCTGACTATATTGAAGCCACAATAAAAATAAAATGAAACAGGCTGAGTATGGTAAGAAGTGGCTTCTGAGACAAAAACATTTATCCTTTTATACTAACTGGAGGGAAAAGACACAGACAAGAATACTTCAGAAGAGAATAGCCTGAAGATGGTGCAGTGTATGATTTGTGGGAGCTCAACACCTACCAGTAGCATCCTCCTCACACACTTTACTAGATTACAAGTGTAAGGACTCCACAAGAACACACATCTTGACAACTATTTTCAAAAGGAAAGCCCAGACAAAGCTGAAGCTCCAACCCACACTCTTATATGGTGATAGATGACACAGATGCCCCTATTCCTACCATCTGCTAGTGCTCTACGTGTTGCTGCTCCTTGTGATTAGTCTTATCTCCTCCCTCAGACTGTATCAATCACTTCGTCTCTCTTTCTTTCACACCCACACTTTGAACTTGAACAGCTCAATCACATTGGCAATCAGGAATATAAGAGGCACTCATCTCAATCTTTGTGCAACTTTTACTTCTGTTTCTCATATCTTTTTGTTTTGGTAGGAGAAAACCCCACCATGGTGATTTTTTACTATAAGTTTATCCAGGCAGGTGAATTCTATAACATGAAATAACAACAAGGGCTATTACTTGCTTTATGTCTTTGGAGAGAATAATGCAGTAGTAGTAAAAGTGGTTAAAGTAATCCTCTAACATTTAAAAGGCATTTACCCGTGGGGCAAATGAAAATATGGGAAGTGCATGAACTGTGAGAGTCAGCATAATCTATTTTTATTGCTTACTAAAAACAACCTTTGCACATAAGTATTCTCAAACAAGATGAGGCCATAAATGCCTAAACACAGTACTAAATGAATAAAATAAAGTATTATAACAATTCATAGGATTTTTATAACCCATCATCACCATGCATAAGTATGTATCAGTCCACTGACTTTATTAAAATCAAGATTCCAGTCTCCCACATGCTGTTCTATTGGCATAAAAACATCACACAGAAGCAACAGATGGGGTAAATAAAAAAAAAAAAAGGAAGTTTCATATTGCAGTACAAACAACCTCTGTAAGCCACAACAGGAAGGAATTGCCTGAAAGTGCACAGGATGGCTTTGGGATGCAAGACTAGGTCACAGCACTACCCTTACATGTGAGACCAGATGCCCATCTACGTGTGAAGCAACTTTCATGAGGAAGGAGGCAATATCTTCTACATCATCCATTATCATGGGAAAAAGAAAGCATTGTCTACAGGATAGCCCTCGAATTCTTAAAATACAGGGGTTTCCCCAAATTTTATCAGCACATCTTACAAGGATTCAAGGACAAGATGCCATTTTAATCACTGCAATGGCAAATTGGACATACAAAGGATTTCAGGACACCTGTGTTCCCTATTATCCTGGCCACGCACATTGTAATGATTCTCAGACATCTCTCCTGGTTACAAGGCCAAACATGAACTAAGGTTTCAAAAAAACATTACTTTGGTATCCTTTTCTTATACCAACTGATTTAGATTAGCTAGAGGAATGTCATTTTTATCCTCATTGCTCCTTTACTCACGACAAACTTGTCATTTTCCACTGCATAAAGTTTGTCTGTGTTATTAACTCTGCCCAGACACACAGCCAAACACACCATAATGTTGCCCACACCCCTGTCATTTGCTGACTCTTTATAAAATTTTAGCATTCCAGAATATTGATATTGTTACCCAAATGTTGCCGTTTACAGATTTAAAGTCATGACTGCACTTTAGCACAGTTTGTTGCTCAGAACTTATGAGGTCACTGGAGTCCTAAAAATTCTGAGCAGTCAATTCTGTTGTTCAGTCACCACTGTAAATTCTTAGCAGCCAGAAAATGCCCGTTTCACACTTCAAATTACTATTTTTTAGCTCATTGTTTGCATGATTCCAAGTCAGAAAAATAAAATCTAGTACTTACTATTGCTGCTGCTTCTTCCTTACCTTCTCATATCCTCCTTTATGTGCAGATTTATTAGTTCTTTAGGAACATGGAAAGAGAGGGTAGTCTCAGCCATCTGTTCCCGGATCCGCATCCACTTGTTGTCAGAAGTAGGGAATCTGTATAACTTACAGACTGGGTTTCTCAACACTGCAAAGAGCAAAAATAATACCATTGCTTTACTGTGTTTATATGACACTGAAAATTTATGACAATAACCTTCAAAAATTAGTATATTATTTTCCCCCTTGCTTACAAAATTGATTTTAGAACCATTAAATTCTACTAAAAACATTTAATTTTTATTTTTATACCAGCATGTGGAGGACAAAATATTGTTAGTACATCAATAAATCACATTTTACCAACAGAGTAGGTAATCTTTGAATTTAGGTCTTCAAACTAGTGAGAATGTAAATTAGATGTAATGTAAATCTCTTTTCTTACACTTAAGCTGAAGTGAGGAAAAACAGAATGCACAAATGAACAGTGACCACCATTGCATACCACCTGCTAGAACCACTCAAAATTCCAATAAATTGCACAAGACTCAGAGTTCAGTTGCATCTTCCCCTTGACATACACACAGAAATCACTAACACAAAACAGAAGATGTGCTTCTACATTAAGGGAAACTGGACCTTTGACCATATTAGAGTTACCTTGATCATTGATGTGGTCAAGACAGTGCCACCACATCAAAATAAATGTAACAGCCCTGTCAATACGTTCCACACACTGTTTTCAGATCACTATTGCAACATGACCTAAGAAAATCAGTTCTTGGTATTTTGGAAGATTATGCTTAAAACCCATCATGTTTTTTATTTTACAGTTTTCACGTGTTGGCTACATTTCCATTCAGATCTTACAGTGACGCTGTATAATAAAGGTGGGAAATTTCTACTCTCCCCTTTCCATCTTTTTCTTTTTTAACCCTGCTCTCGTTTTCCAGAAAGAACAAATAGGGGGAAAAGCTGAGGAAGAAAAAGCTCTGTTTGACTACTTCAATAAGCTTACTTGGAGACAAATGATTGTCATTTAACACACATGTCCACAGCATCCTAACTGGGAATAACTTTGGACAGTCATCCAAATCCTCCACTGGTACCTTTCTGTCAGACTTCTGGAGAAAGCTGCCTTCCTGCAGGCTCCCACTGATCTGCTGCTGAGTGGTTTATAACTCAGAGGAATGCATTCCCCATGTGTGCTGTGGGCAAACTGCTGCTGCCAAAATGACAGCTCCTAACAGACATTTCAATTCACAACTCCTTGACACCATTAATGTTTAGGTAGGCTGATTTATAGAGAATGAAGAATGAAAGGTACACAAACTGTCTTGTGTATCTAAGCAATCAGGTTTTTTAACAGAAATTCTTTAGCAAAGGCCAGAGATTTAAATAACACTGATAATAAACCCATTGCTGACAACTCAAAGAAAAGAGCAATGTTTAGGTAGTTGTACTGCTCTGTATTCCCATCACTCTACTGGGATGTCTTTCATCATTAGTCTTTGATGAAAAACTGGAAGCCTTTTTAGAGTCATTTTGCCTTTAACTGTTAGTGATTTTACTTTCAAAAACTAAATTCTGACTTAGTGTTATGAAATAAGTCAAAGAGATGCTTGACATCTCTGACATATGAAAAGCAACAATTTTCCTTTATTACTAATACTCAAAATACCTCAATGTTCAAACATTTTTCCACTCACTTTTAGAGTTTAAGGGTCCTCATCTCACAGATTGAACTACAGAAAAAAATCATCTCCAGGTCCTGTGCCTATGATCAACTTTCAGATTGTTCAGGCTTTACTACAATCACTTGGTTAAAATATGAGGAAATGAATATTTCCTATTTTCCTTCTCTTTTGCTGAGATCCTTGTAATCAATGAAATCAGTCTCATCAATAATATTAACAGTTTCTGCCAATTCACAAAGCTATACATGACACCAATCATCTCCCATTAACAAGGTAGGAAATGCAAATTTTCAAATGTCAGGGAGAGCCCAGGAAATGAAGAGCTAATTCAGGCCTGGCCTTAAACAGAAAACTGCCAAACCAGATGATAATTTTGGGTTGGGTTTGGTTTTTTTCTGTTTTTCCCCAAGTCAGTAGGGAGCAGGCTGGTACATATTACCAGCGCATTTTAAATGATGATGCCTCAGACACAAAAGGCTCTTTTCTCTATTTTACCTTTTTATTTCTACTTCCTAAGGTGTTTATCAAAGGATTTTTTTTTCCAAGAACAGCTCTTAAATTCACACTCAGAATCTATTGCACTGAAAAATACACATTAATCTGTGAGAACCTAATGCAAATATGTAGCTGAAAAATCTCTTTCCTCCCATCTCCCTTGTTACCACCACCATCCCAAGTAAAAAATCAAACCCCAGAAAACCCATCAGGACTGCAGCAAGGGACAAAGAACACTGAAAATATGGATCCGAAGTTGTGACTTTTATTGGTCCTAGAATTATTAAACTCCTCTCCAGGTGCTAGATGAATTTTCAGTTCTTTGATTCAGATCTGAATTTTCAGATCAGGATAATCTCCAATGTGTTGTAAGTTTTTTAAAATGGTCAAATCATATCTCCATGGGCTTAGAAAGAAAATTTCATTTACAAACTCAGAATAAAAGCCTGGGATTTTTTCCCAAAGAATCCAAACCATTCCAATATGCAGTATTGCTAAAGCTTGAGATTGTCAATAAAAGCTGCATAGTACTTGATGTTTTCCTTATAAATAGAACCACTGAAGGCATGAGATTCAATAAAAATCTCAGAAGTATCTTCCTTTCCAATTACAACAATAATTAATTTCTAACTATAACAAGTTGTCTAGAACAGAATTCTAGAAGGCATGTAAAAGCACCCAAACAACAAGAATGGCAAGACTAGAATTGGCTTTTATAAAAAGTAGTTATTAAAATTAGTGGAAGTTTCATAAACATAATCCTTCCTATATTTAGACAGTGATCATGACAGGCATTAAAAAACACAAAATCCACATGAACTTGAGTGGTTAAAGAAGAGAAAAGCCTATTTTAAAAGCTTTTCTCTATAGCATCAAGCCTAAAAGCCAATGCCATATATTTACCCATCCATATTTTTGGACATTCTCATTTTTAAATATGAAGACCTCTGTGCTTTTTATTCCATGCAATATCCTTCACATTGCTTCCCCTGAAAGTAGAATAAAAAATAATAAAAAATTGAATACCCTGGTTTTATTTTCATTCCCTATTGAACATAGATCAAAGCATATCACTGCCATATATTAATTTACTAACAGTGTTTCTATTTATATCTTTCTTTGTAGCATAGGTATATGATGTGTATTACCTCAGGAATAATAATTACAGCTTTCTTAATTTTGCTTAATTTCAATTACTGATATTCTCTTTTTTATTTAGTATGCAATTTGTTTACATGCAAACAACTGTCAAACTCTCCAGTATTATAAATAAATAACTGAATTCTGAGATGTAAATTCAATCTCTTGGGGTATAGATGGAATAGTGATAAGGCTCTGAAATACACTACTCATTCCCACTCACTCAGTAAGCATCTCATAACTCACTGGAGGGCTGTGAATTCCCTACCCTAAGATTTAAATTTCAGAAGAATGCCAGCGTGCTTCTATGCCTACAGGCTTAAGGATTCACAGAGGGGTATTTTTTTCAGTTTCATCATTTTGAAGGCCTGATAAACAACAAGAAACAGAAAGCACCAGAAAGCTTTACAACAGTATACACATGTACTAAATGTGTATGTATATGGAATACATACTGTCCTGAGGGTAGTTCTGTATGAGCACAGCAGGGAAAGCAGTGCAGGAGCTGTTGATGTTATCAGGTTTCCTGACACCTCTGCACAGGTACCCATAGGAGAAATCCAGTCTGTCTCCAGGCAACACAGACAGCCTTAATCCACAGGAAGTCCAGCCATGGAGGTATGCTGGGCAAAAAGTCTGATGGGTTGGGGAAAGCGGCTGACAGTATAAAAGGAGAGCTAAAATTTTCTAAGAAAAGAAACCAGGAATTCAATAAAAAGAGTGAGACTGTCAAAACCTGGAACCAGTGCCTGGTGTCAGCAGGATAATGGAGAGGCTGCTGGATGAGATGAGAAAGTTACAAGTACAGGAAACAGACTGAAGAGTGATTATTTATCAGAACAAACTTCCTGTGAGTCCAAACTCTTTCCAATATCCTGCATGCTGTCATTTCTTGCATATGCACCTGCAGTTCTGCTCTTTCCCCTCAATTCTTTAAAAAAACCCCTCAAACTCCAAAAAATGACCAAAAAAAAAAAAAAAGCCCTTCATAGTATGTTTGACTTTATAAGCCCTAGTGGTGTTGGGTAGGGTTTGGTTTAATATTGTGTTTATATATGAGAATAATAAATGTGAAAGCGCTGTCTAGAAAACGCTGTGCTGGGTCAGGAACTGGCTGGATGGCCGGGCCCAGAGAGTGGTGGTGAACGGTGCTGCATCCAGCTGGCGGCCAGTCAC
>VXBB01012518.1:579930-824214 GCA_013399915.1 Illadopsis cleaveri
AAAAAACCAAAACCAAAACTGAAAAACCAACCCACCAACCCCAAATATATGCTGTTTTTAACAAAAGGCATGGTAAAAGATTCCCAAAATTGAACTTAAAAATTAAAGCAACAACGACAAAAAAAAATCAGCTTTTATCACTAAATTAGCAGCCAGTATACCTAGCTCTCATTTAGAAAGAAAAAATAGTCATGATTTTATTTTTTGAATAGGACACACTATATCATATAGTCAATATTAAGAAATATTCTCCTCCTGAAAAACACTTTTGTTTCATTCAACATCCCATTTTATGCCATTCATCATTACAACTGTATGAGAAAGCTAGAAACAAGTGGCATTGCATCATCATTGCAAAATGAAACATGTGAGTCTATAGAAAGCATCTCTCTCTTTATAAATTCCAAATCTCTAGTAACTAAATCCCTCTGCCAACATCAGTTGTGTACACTGAAGTAATTCTACAGATCGACCTTTTTGTGTTTTGCTGATTAGCTACACGCTCATAGATGTACCAGAAGCACTCAGCCACCAGTTCAGGGCACCTTCATGGAGAAGAAAGGACAATCAAAATAAAAAACTTCTTTTGCAGAGGTGTTGTGACTTGTGTCCCTAATCACTACTAGGGTACAACAGTAGGAAAATGGAAAAGTAGAGCACAGNCATTTCATGCCATTCATCATTACAATTGAATGAGAAAGCTAGAAACAAGTGGCATTGCATCATCATCAGTGTGTCAACAGTAAGAACTTGTAGACACATGCCAGCTCTCGACAAAATAACAGAAAAATACAAGAATCTTCCTTTGAAAACACTTTTATATTGTTACGTTGTACCTCAGAAAGACAATGGAAAGACATAACTAAAAAAAAAAAAAGAAAAAGAAAAACAAAAAGAAAAATGAGTTGAAAACTAAGCAGATTCTATAATTACACCAATCTTTGCAGGGCACACCCCAGAGCAATTTCCGGGTCCTTCAATCTCTACTTTACATCTCACAAAGGAGCATCTCAGTCACAGGAACTCCCTGATAAACTCCCATCCAAAGAATATCAACAAGAATTAAATAGAATTTCATGCTCTGACAAGTCCCTTGATACATCCTCTATCCTCCTGAGAGGTACTAATACCTCAGGGTGATTAGAGGAAAGCAAGCTTAAATTAGTAGACTGCTCTGGTTAAATTGCCATCGAAGAAATGTGGATAATTTCTGCTGACTTTCTGCTGCTGAATAGTCATTATCAGAAAACAGTCCCACTTTTGAAAGGTTGGGATTTTTTTTCTTAAAAAAATATCCAACTGACTAAACCCTATCATTTAATGTATCTGCAAATTAATTTAATTGGTATATTTGTCTTCTAGTGTTAGCTGAACAAAGAGGACAACTAAGGCTAAAAATATTAATTAAAAGCAAATTTTTCATCTATTTCTTATGAGTTTTCCATCTTAATTTTTTGATTACAAATTGGATGGCTGAAATACAAAATACTCTGAAACTGTCCTGAACCTTTCTATTCTGACAATTACCGTGACACCTGTTGGAGGCAATCTTTCAGATCAAATTTTCAGTATGTCAATTAGGGAAGCAAAATTTATCCCAAAGAGCTAAAGACAACTTGAATTCCTGTGAGAATAAATTCTTACAATCACTAAGCTGTAATTCATTTACCTAGCCACCAATTCCCATAGGAAACAGTCAGTTCATATTTTATCTAATCAGATTATTAGTTAGACAAAATTATCTTCTTATTAGGTGTGGCATCTTCTGTTTGGGAGAAATTTAAATCAAAGTATTTTGTTAACTTTGTGTAAACTACACACTCACATACAACTACTCTTGTCGAAATAGGAAGACAGGTGCCAAAATACTTCAAGAAGTTTCCATTTCTAAAAAAATCTCTAGATGGGTCAAATTTACCTCCTTAACCCAAACTGAGGCTGTCTTCCTGTGCTCAGGGTAACAAATATAACACAATTTTCCCACAGCTCCTATGTACAACATCCCAGGCACAGCACACCAGTGTCTCAGTTCTCCCAGTCACAGCTTCTTGCCTCCCAAAAATGTTGTCTTTGTAGACACATAGAGTTTGAGCAGTTGCTCTATGAAGCTTAACTGTACCTTCCCAGAAATCCCAAATAAGCCTCCATTGCACTTGCAAAAATCAGCTCAATAAAATCCCTGCACTATATAAAGTCCAATGAATTTATTCTGAAAATCACCACCTAAAAGGTTGCCCCTAACCTTCAAAAGGGTTTGGTTAGTATCTTCATTTATCTTAAGCCATGCAAGACAGGATCAGGGGTGATAAATGATTTTTTTTTCCTTCAGTGCGCAGCTTAAAGATGTATCTGTTCAGCCCAGCCCTAGGTTTTGAACATTGTCTCTGACCCTTCTGCAGCTCTGTACCCTGTCTGTGGTTAGAGTTGTATGATATACCCCCTACAATTTCAGTATGGCTGCATTTAACAGTGAGTTTAGGAGACCACAAATACTTTCACATGGGAGACACCTTCAATAATTAGGCCCACCTTCTTTAAATATATCTAGTAAACAAACCAAACTGTACACTGTTAATTCTTTAAACCACACACTCCAAACACAACTGAGAATCTTGTGCTCCTTTCTAAAGGAAACTGCCTGAATATTCCCTATGCCAAGTTCCCTGCAATTCTTCCATAGGTTATCATACTATGAAATTAATTTTTCTAATCTGGCACCAGGGAAGCTCCAGGTTATAGGGTTGATATTTAATTTTGCTGTTTAATTTTGAATTTGTGCGCAGCAGAATTAGAGGCACTTCAAGTTGACATCTAATTTATCTGATGGAACATGGAGTTTAAAACACAGTCAAGCAGTAATCATAGAATTGTACAGGCTGGAAAAGACCTTTAAGAGGATCGAGTTCAACCATTAATCCAGCACTGCTGAGTCCACCTTAAATCATGTTCCTCAGGGCCACATCTACATGTCTTATAAATACCTCCAGGGATGGTGACCCCCATACTCCCCTGGGCAGCCTGTTCCAGTGCTTGATAACCCCTCATGTGAAGAATTTTTTCCCTGATATTCAATTTAAACCTCACCTGGTGCAACTTGGGGCCATTTTCTCTTGTCCTCTTACTTCTATCTGGGAGAAGAGACAAGCCACCATCTCACAACACCTCTTTCAGGTAATTGTAGAGGGTGATAAGGTCCCCACTGAGCCTCTTTTCCTCCAGGATAAACACTCCCAGCTCCCTCAGCTGTTTCTCACCTGACTTGTGCTCCAGACCCTTCCCCAGCTTTGTTGCCTTTCTTTGGATGAGAAATGCCAAGCGTTATTAACTCACCATGATTTACAACAGAGGGAAACACTTACCTGAGGGTAAGGGTCAACTGTTGCTCCTTTGACTTCACCAGATCTCCTACTCTAAAAGTTGCACAGCCCAGGAAGCTTCGCTACAAATCAAAGGAGAAAGAAAAGATAACATATTCATTCACTTTTGTTACTTCTTTTGCTCTCACACTTGAAAAACTTTCTTTGGTACCTAGAAAAATATTGAATTTCAATATAACAGTTTGACACACTATCCACCAGAATTTGTTTTTTGTGCATCTGCAGCACAATTATCAGTAAACTGTTAAAAACTTTGGTTTTATGGGCAGAACTTCTCTCTTTTCCATTAAGAACAGTCTAACAACCTGACAAAATAACAAGTTGTAAAATGTAGAGCCACAGGAAAATTTTCATTCAGTACAAGTATTTGCATTTTGCATCTATTTCTTTCTATTTTTCTAATTTCTGGATTACAAGAAGTGCTAAGTTTTTAGTGTTTCACCAAAGTTGTTCTTGTTATGGTTTTTCCTCAAGCCATTGGCACTACATTCCATGTATTCCAAATATTAATGCATTTCTTAGGAAGGTATTTTTAAATTGAGTTCAGCAGAACTTTATTAATAGAAATGTTATATTTCTCTAATTCTTGGAAATGTGTTAAGTACTTTTTTCCTCTTTTTCCATTGTAAGGTGAACATATTCACTGCATTAAAAGTGCAGAGAAATGTAGTAATGAAACTAGAATGCCTAAAGTTAAATAAAACTACAACACTACATCTTTTTCTTCTATAAAAATCACCCCTCACATCTAAAAAGAAAAGTACAAAGAAGAAAAAGGATGAAATCTTCCTTTGCACTTTGGTTATTTTTTAACCTCTGCTCAAATCCTGCTCCACATTGCTGAAATCTCATTTTGTCAACTTGGCCAGCAGTAGTATTCTTGCCTTGGGAACAATGGGAAAAAACCTCACAGCCTACAGCCATCTTCTATCCATTTATCTTTCAAATACACAACACAATATCACTTGCTATAAACAAATTACAATGAGATCATGACATTGTCTAATTTTTTGCAGTAAAACAATAAGAAAGACGCAAAGTTTAATTTTTTTTTATTACGTAACTCCAAGTTTACTGTTGGAATGGCAAATTAAAATTGCAGGCTAAATTATATACATTCTTGGATATACAAATTAAAGAAGAATCAAATTGCTCTGAGTCAACAGAGGCTGCTGACAGAGAGCAACTTTTCCTTCAGGGAAAAACAGAGAAGAATTTGTCCCGGCTGAGAAGAGTAAAACCCCTTTAGCTTGCTTTCTTTCAGGAAGGCCTGCAGGATTCTGAGTGTTTGAATGCAAACAGTAAAGCTCTACACTAAGTTTTCTTTCATATACAACACATAGATCAAACAACAATTCTAAAATTAGGTAAGCACCAACACTGGTCTGCAGTTTGGTAAACTGAGTCATGAGGTATGGCTTGTTCCCATCAATGGCACAGGCTTAGGTTTCCTAAGCAGCATGTAAGCAGCAAAGGAAAAGAGACAAGTTGAGAGTCTAGGGAAGGCTGGAAAAAGAGTGGATCTGGGAAGTGATGAACAGAAGAAAGGAAGAAAAAGGCCTCTAGGACATATATATATATATATATATATATATAAATAACACAGCCACACAAGCAAAGATCACGGTTAGTTTTCAATGCCAAAATGAAAGGTACTTCTACAAAAAAAAGACATTCAGGTGCAAGACACAGTGATGGACAGCCTTGCTGGAGTGAACACACAGATGGTTCTGTCTTCCTTTAGATCAGTCAACATGACAGTGTTTCTGCACTAAAACTCTGTGGTCACATATTTAGCCCAGATTATTTATCTTCTTCCAAGAGCACGTCCTCCTTCATACTGTAAGAACACATTCCACAGCACTCTGTCTCTATGGCAGCCTTTATTCTGGCAATTCATGACATTTGAGTGCTTGTGTTTGAAACCTGACCATTTGGAAATGGGGAAGAGGAGTATTTGGAATGAAACTGATATAAGGTTTGGTCATTTGGGGCTTCTTTCTGGATGAAAATAGAACTATAAATATATTTAAGAATCCTAAGTCAGAATCCTCATGTGACCAAGGCCAAGAGACAACTACACTGCTCTCTCATAAAGTCAAAGAGCTTTGGTCATTGTACCCACTAAACATGTCTGAGTGTCAGAGCTACTTCTCCAGCACCATGAAATTAAAGGTGAATGATTTTATTGGCTTAAAACATTCTACTTAGATCTCTGTTTCATATTTTTATGCTTATTTAGAAAACAAAAATTCTTGCATGACAACACAGAGCTATGTGCAAAATCAAATAAAATTTTAAGTGATCCCATGACCCAAATGAAGAGAGTTATGCTAATGTTCAAGTGCTCTAATATCAAACTGGAGATTACTCTTTTCATACTGATTAAGATACCAATAGTCCACCCTGGGGTCTGAACTGGCAGTCTACAAACCAATCTAACTTTGCCCACGTGACTTGGAAAGACTTGAAAAGTAGGCTTTAAACAGAATTGCTGCTGTAATGCTAATTGCAGAGTAATGTTCCTTTGGAATTTTGCTAGTGTTGTAGTCACAACAATAAATCTTAAGATATGTGCTTTGAGTAGTTTGATGAATAATCTCAGCTAGCCAAAGAGAGAAGGCTCTGTAATAGCTATATGAAAAGTTAAAACACATCCATTATTTCACTAAGATTGAACTTGCTGCCAAGCTACAGATTTTTCAAACACTAGCTGAAGTCCTGAAAACTATGCCAAGCAAGCCCTGGTATGGCAGAAAAGTCAACACCTTAGGCTAAAAATCTAAACTCCCAGTTATTTTACATGTTTGCAGACAGGTCTGACACCAGCACCAGGTGGTCTTTGTTCTTTTATTCAGCCCTAGCAGGACAAACCTTTCCCACCCCCACCAGGTGTCCATACTATCTGGGAGGTTTTAGCCCTCTCAGACCCAGAAATTACTTCCCAATACCTTTGTCAAATGCTCTGTAGATCTACTCGTAAAAAGGAGTGCTCTATATGTTGCCAGTTCAATGTCTGAAAACACAAACCAAAGGCAGCTCCTGCTGCAGAATGTTTAATACCCTGCACATGAAAACCAGAAGGAGACAGCTTAGGCTTCTTGAGGCAATGCCATTCCAGACTCTCAATCTCATCCAGATTGCTTGTATGTCCTTAGCAAGGAGTTTGCACAGTTGTGCTTGTCTCAGGAGAGCTTCAGTTGAAAAAGATTTTCAAAAAGGTGTGAACGGGATTACATCAATCCATGAGACTATCACTCCTCCCTTGATTATTTTATTCACTCAAGCAAAAACTTTTATTAAAAAAGCTTGTCAGCTCCTGTTGAGCAGTGAGTGTCTGTGCCTGCTGATGAGATTTAAAAAAAAAAAAAAATCAATCAAGGAAAATAATTGCTTACCCCAACATCTGCTCTTGGCTCCTTGTGATCAGGTAGGACACTGGTGCGGACCTGAGAGAAGGGAGGGAAAAAAAAGGCAAGAAATCGTTACATTTTCTGTTGTTGCTTTCCAATTAGAATGAAAGAAGTGCTCATGCCTTTCTTTACTCACACTTTTGACATTTTGCAGATAAATTTAAATGCAGCTATATAGGTATATATAATTTATAACAACTAGTAATTGAAGCACAATATTTGCTGGTTCCTCTGAAGAGTCTCTTACCACGGGCGTTTTATCATTCTGAACTTTCCTGAGTCTCTAAAGGGAGAAGAGCTGTGCTCAGTTATTCCTTTCCTAAAATTATATTTTTTGGCTGTAACTCGAGTGACAGAATTCTTCATCTAGAGGTGTCATCTGGAAACAAAATTTCCAGTTTCAAGTGAAAGAGTGTAGTACATTGAAAAGTATTTTCACCAACTAAGTACTTGCTTTTGCCAGTGGCTCTGCAGCAGAAATCCTGATCCCCAGTCTCAGTGCATGACTCTGCCTCCTTCAGCCACTTGCTGAGCATCTCTGAGGTGAGAGGTGTTTGTAGGCCTTCAGAGAAGGAAAGCCTCTATATTCTCCCCTACATGGGACCTCCCCATGTTTTCTGCCAGGTGGAGCTGCCACTGTACTCAACTGCTTCCATTTCACAAGAGCAAGTATGGGATAATCTGACTACTTCTCCTGTATTTCCCAAAATACAGTACAAAATACAGTTGGTGTGTGGGTGTGTCTTTAGTATCTTTATAATTTTATTGTTGAGTGGTGGTTGAGAACAGGCAACTGATTAAACAGCAAAAATTAGATAGAAAATGAATAAGAAAACCTTGATGGCTTTCTGGGCCAAAACTAGTCCTTTGGAATAACTTGCTGTTAAAAGCAACACACAAGGGAGAATACACTGAGCATGCACATCTCATGCATGTTTGATTACCTAGGCTAAATAACAGATATCCATTCCCCAAGAACAAACTTTTGTCTTGATTTCCAAGTAAAACTCAAACTCATTTTGTAAATCTCTCTTCAAAAGACTCATTCTTTTCCTGTGCCCTCAAATATGACCCTCGGTTCTATTTCAACTGCAACATAGTACATAAAAAGAAACACTCCTTCAAAGCAAAGAAAATTTAATTGTCTGTTATTCTAAATACATGCTGTTATAAAGCATCAATATAAAGTCCACCACGAAGACTTGACAAAGCAGAACCATAGCTTTTCTCAGTCAGCTCTTATCCCTTGATTCCCTACAGTGAGAACATTGGTTTTTCCACAAAAGCCTGAAGATAGTAAAAAAGGCTATAATTAATTTAATGAGGGACAGCATCCTTCAGAAATCTGTGGGAGTCTGCATTTGGATGCAATTTTATGTTTAGATTTTCCACACTAATACGTTAGCAACTCCAAAGCATTTAGCAATCTACAGAAAATCAATATAAAAAGTTTAATAACTATATTTGTATCCAAAATTTACCTTTAAATGCTTCAAGCCACGAATGAAAATGAATTTACTGACATTTTCTTGTTGGTGATACCCATCTTTCCCTTTTGAAGCTGAGGAAATAATTTATAGCAGATATGTTTTTTAAAAGAAAGATAGAGGATCAATACCAGGCCAAAAATGCTGTGTCATTTTAAAATGCTAAAAAGCTGTTCTATGTGTCAGCCTCAAAGAAGTGACATCTGGCCCAACAAGAAGAGAGGTATTTATATTTTCTAGTTATTATGGCTATTTATTCAAGAAAAAAACCCTAATAATGTAAGCATTAACCTTCCTCTTCATCATTTACTTATGCGTTTGTAACCCAGTAGTTCAGCAAATATTTTAAAAGTGTATGTGTTTTTGTGTGATACTAAGTTGTGTTTCATAGCAAGAGAAAGTTCAAGTGTCTTTTATGCTTAGTGAAATCAAGGGAATCATTTAGAATCACAGGATATTCCTTCTTTTGCTGGATAAAAATCTCAATTCAGGAGAACATATATCTGCTTTTCTGACTCAACAGACATGGAAAGGGATGTCAACACCTTACTAAGCCAGAGCCTTCCACATAATAAAAGCATATTCCTGAATTTCAAGTGGACTTAAAATACAGAAACAATTTCTGTTGCATTTTGCAATATTTTTGGTTCAGCTATGTTAGTTTGTTTTCATTTGGTTTTAACCCATTTACAACCAGTAGCTGGACAGCCAAATGTAACTCTGTCTTTGGTGGGACTGAGATTAGAGTGCACCTCTCATCCCCCAAACATATATTTTGTTTGAAATTAAATCAAATATCTTGATCCAAGTGTGTGCAAATATGTGTAATTTTAGAAAGAGTTTTTGATATTTGATATTTATTAAAAAAGAAGCCACATGTATGTAAATACATAGATGGGCAGAACAGTCTGATCCCTTTCAGGTTGTCTGTTGGTTGAGCTCCTGAACAAACTCTCTGAATGCAACAATTATTGGGGTATCATTATGGGATGTTCACACAAGCCTCATTATAAACACAAAGTCAGCTCCTAAACATTTATAAAACATAAGAAACAAGTCAGTTCTAGTCCCAATCCACAAAATGGAACAGAAAAAATGGGGATAAATACAGAGGATTTGAAAGGTCAACTATCTTCCCAGTGCCTTTCCTGATTAAACAAACTGCTGCACTTTTTAAAACCTTGTCATAAATCAGCTTTTCCCTACTGGCCCTGTCTAGAACAACTACAAAATAGAAATGGAAACAGAAAGTCAGATTTTAATCCCAAACATCCACTACTCTGTTAGAGCTTCAGTTTTCTCATTATTTGCTCTAGTTTTTCCCATGAAAATGCAAACCTCTCAGTGGGGAGTTCATTTACAACTGGGGTACGACCATGCTTGCCTGGAATAGCAGACACTACAGCTTTACCTCCCCAAACAAGAAGAGATCACAAAGGCATGCAAGAAAGACAGCTTGTGACCTAGGCTAAATGCAAAATGTTTGTGACATGTATCTATTCCTGTGATTTTGTTTGTAGAATAATACAGTTACCTTTTTACACCACAGCTTGCTGTACCTACCAGGAAGAACACCAGTGGACAAGAGTGGGCACTCGTGATATGCTTACTTTTCTTTAGATCTCATACAGAGCAACATGCAATGAATAATGCATTTGTCACAGACATATCTGTTAAATTTCTCTAGGCATAAATGCTAAATTCAGCTTTAATGAACTGTCCTTTAGGAGAGGGCAGTTTTGTGTGATTAAAAGGAGCATTTCTTTCAGTCATTTGCAGCACTCTGAGCCACATTCACACATACTGTCAAAGTACAGAAGATTTATTCACTGCCATTAATGAATCTTTTGTGCCTGCCCTTAATTAAAGCCTTTGCATTTTGGTTGATGATTAAAGGCCACGTTCAGAGTGCACTCAAGTTTCACAAACAAATAATGCCAGATCCTTTTCTTGGCTACTATGGGTTTATTCCGTCAAAAAACCAGAGGCTTCCAGTGACTTCCCAGTACTCACTGCTGTTGGTTGCTCAAATGCACTCTTCTGTCATCACTGCTATACACTCCTGGCACCTCACAAAAACTAAGTGCACACATCAGGCAAGGCAAGATAAAAGAGACTACTGAAAGCAGTCACTGAAAAATTGACTTGCACTCCTTCAATAAACCACCTTCCAGGAAAGCATTCCAAACTTCACCAAAACTGAAGCTGTATGGGAACACAACATGCACACACATTAACCTGGAGGTGCCCTGGGACATAGACCATCTGCACCTTTCTGCCTCCACAGGGAAAAGACACTGAACTCTGCTAGCACGGCCCTACACTGACAGCTGCCATGGGCAGTCAGCCCCATCCTCACCACCACTGCCTGCCTGCCAGAACCACCACCCATCAGAGTCCAGGAGTTTCTTGGAATTTTTCAGTCAAAGAAATTGCAGCTTCATGTATTTGTGCTGGGTGAACTGAAAATGCCAAAATTGTTAAGGGGTTCTGCAACAACATCAATCAGCTTTTATAGGATAGAATCCATTCCAGTGCATGCAGCAAAATAGTTTTTTGAAAGAAGATATTTTACATTCACTAGCTATTTATTTCCATCATATAGATTAACAATTTGCTAAATAGTTCAATCAACATATTGTAGTCAGCAAAGTAAAACAATTCCATCAATTTTGTGTTGGATAAGTGCTTATTGAATGGAAGACAACACCAATACAGTAATTTTCCAACCTTTAGCGTGCAATTATTTGCAACAGTTCATATAAAATAAAAAAGAGCATCTTTTCCCAATGGGCATACACATGGTATTGCAGGGTTTACAGTTCCAATGGAAAAGCTGATAGGCAGAGAAACTAATAGATGTTAAAACTGAGTTAAAGATGAAAACAAAGGGAATACCAGCTATATCAAATTACTGCAAACCTTAATAATAACCGTACAATTTTTATTATACATTAATTAAATTTAAACTTAGAAAATATTTTTTATGTACATTCCCTACTACAGATAGTAGGGAAAATACGTATGCCCCTATTACTTGCTGTATAGCAACTGACAGTTGCATCTGTTTACTTATCTGAAAAGGTCAAATAGAAGGGCAGGACTATGTGCATCCTTTCCATAGGCAGTGTGTGAGTGTGACCCTTTTGCAATGCGTGGAGTCAAGACCATTCATTTGTGCAGCACTGACACTGTGTGCTACCTCCAGGCACACTTCTCAAGATGTAATGTGGGGATAATGGAAAGGACATACTTCTCAGTCTCTAAGAATCTTCATAAACTGCTTTTCTTTCATACATCTCTACAGCTCAGTATCTTTCTCTGTGTAGACTGCATCTTTGTGTGCTCTCTAGAGAACACATGGCACAAGAGCAGCATCACAAGATCCCCCAAGCAAAGACTGAGGTTAACAGAATTTAACAGCTCACGTAGGTACGCAACTTGGTGTATGAATAATGAGCAAAAAAACATAAAAGTCTTGAGTGTTTGATTACAAATACAGTTTCGTTTGTCTGTTTTTACAGCTTGGGCATTTGATCAGAATTGCCTTAAAAAACCTCACAGTTCAAAAAGAACATAGCACACCACAAAAAACATACCAACTCTGCAGCATCCGCATGGAAGCTGGAACTTCAAGTGACAGCAAAGATCCATAGATTATGACTGCTTTGGGGCATGCAGCAGAGAGTCAGATCTGATCCAGCAAGGCTTATTAACTCAGCATAATTGCCAGCCACAGTAGAGTTGCACCACTTTGCACTGTGCCTCAATGCAAAATGACACCAGCCCTATCCATACAAGTACCCAGTGTAACTCACATTCCAAGCAGAGGTTACACAGTGGCAACAGGGCTCAGCTCAGCATGGATCAGAGCTTCAGCTGCTGGCACTTGGTCTGCAGATTACCCAACACAACCAATGTGTGCCAAGAGGGGAAAAAAGGCAGCTCCTGTTAGCAGCCTCTCCCCTATGAAGCATTAGGATCACACACACAGCTTGTTCCTTGCAAAACAACCTGAAAATCAGAGCTGAAAAACACCCCTTTGGAACACACTTGTAAGCACCTCCCCATAATGAGGAGTTATTTACTTTCAAATAGTTAATAAATAACCCTGAAGGCAAAGTCTTAAGACTGATTTGTCTTATAGTTATTTGAAATAAGAAAACGCTGTCAAATCTAGCCACATAAATCTAAATATTCTTTAATACATTTTTTAGTGCATGCAATGAAAAAATGGAAGGAAGGAAGTGTTTGTTTACCTTCTTAACATAGCACACAGCATGAGCACTGGATTCAATTTTTTAACCAGTTTGAAACAGCTTTTTTTCTACAGAGAAAGATCTGTCAGATGTAAGGTTATGCGACAGATTAAAAGTGACAAAGAAAAATGGCCTCTATAAATTAGAGATAATTAACATTTGAGTCTTAGCATCAGGGAAAATAGACGTTCTGTTACTCAAAATTCATTTTCTCTTTATTGAATCTTGGGGTACAGATACTATGCCAGTAGCAGTTGCTCCAGAACATTGCTTTTTGGGGAGAGGAAAAAGCTATGCACTGCTGCACCCAGTTAAACCTTCTTGTGTTGCAGCTCATCATCACTCTCCTCCTGTGTTGTAAAGCACAACCTTTGCACTGTGCCTCCAGTAGACACTTTGCACTCACAAAGGAACACCTACAGGGGATGGCTCAGGCACTGCAGGGGCTCCAACAGCGCTGCAAAGTGTGTAACCATGGCAGGGAAGAGACACACTCACCCACCGCAGTCCCCCACAGCAATGAGGGCTGACTGACACTGACAATCTGCTGGGTNCTGATTTGTCTTATAGTTATTTGAAATAAGAAAACGCTGTCAAATCTAGCCACATAAATCTAAATATTCTTTAATACATTTTTTAGTGCATGCAATGAAAAAATGGAAGGAAGGAAGNCAGTCGAATTTTTGCAATCAATGACCACCGGTAGCAAGCTAATGGGCTGCAGTCTTTTTCCTCCATCTTTCAGCCTTTTTTGAACTAAGCCCAATGATGTGAAGTAGATTTAAAAAGTCTTAATAGGTACTGAATATTCTAGGCATTTGGTCAGTTATAATTTTAATAAAATATAAAATGAAAACACATGTAAGTCTGCAGCTGTTACAATCAGCCAGTAGGCCTTGCTGCCTCCCTACCATAATTTCCAGGAATGACCGACCCCCTTTAAAGTCTATTTTATACTGGGAACAATCTTCAAAATTTGAAGAGTAAAAATCCCCTTCAAAATGCTTGTGATGCCTCCTCTTCCCTGCTTTCTTCCACTGTGAAATAAAATTCACAGAGGGCAAATTCTGGCTTCTGTCAGCAAGCTACAGATGGAGCATTCCTAAGCTCTTTTGGCTCTTCATTTACATGGGCCAGCCAATGGGGACTTGTTACTTGCTCAAATCCAAATACCTCAGGCTGGTTACTGCTATGCCACTATCCAAAAATCCCTGAGACAGACTCCACAATCCAAAAATGGCAACAGTTAATGGTAGCCAAAGAAATCCAGATGTTCTGGCAAATGATATCCCAAAGCACACTCACTCCAGAATGATGAAGAAAATAGGACATAGGAATATATATGTAGGGGGGTTCTATCAGGCTTTTTCACCCTACTCCCTACACACCCAGCTGTGCACATTGATTCACCAAAACAAGGCTATCTGGCAATCTCTGAGTCTGTCTGTCTGAGCATCTTGTTCCCCTGAAGCAGCAGACTCTAACCCAACTGTTCAAGTAAGAATTTCAGGGGAAAATGCCTTCCTGGAATGCAAGATTTCAGCTCTGCTCACAGGGCCTGAGGCAGCTGGATAGGAAAAGAAAAAAAAAGGAAATCTAATTCCCATACGAATATCAGAGAACCTGTCCAAAAAACTATGCTAGAAAAGCCAAGGAAAGAATTTGTACTTTAATCACTTATTTCAGGGGAAACTTGAGAGGATACAAGCCAAGGGTGATCAACTCACCCTCATGCTTTAGTGTATGGCAGACAACGTGAATTAAGGCAAGTATTACTGCACTGATCAGATGAGCTCAATGGCATCATAAAATTTCCAGAACATGATCTTCTGCCTCAAAATTTCAGCAAAATTTGAATTTTGCCTCTGAATATCTGACAAAATAAATTGAAATCCCATTTTTTTTTTTTTTGCTTTACTGAGGTTTCAGCCTTTATGAGTATGCTAAAGTCTGCATTTCATAATTTGTGCCTATTACCAGAAAAATTGCATTAAGAAATCTTACTATAAATTAAACATGATGTCATTTCCACTGACGAACCAGTTACAAGAAACAAGATTTGTATTAGCATCTTGGAGAGGTATTTCCAACACTCCCAGTTCCTCAAAATATTGCAACATTTTCTCAAATGACAAAAGGTTATTCACATATTAAACACGGAAAAAAAGGTCTTGCTGCCTTAAACAAGTCCAGACCTTTCAATACTCCATACAAAATATCCCTGTCCTCTGATCCATGGGAGAAGCTGAAATGGAGAACTCAGAATTTAACTTGTTGGAGCAGTTACATCCCCAGCACATAAACCTCCGAAGTCCGCTTGAGAAGCTAGAATTTTCCCTGTGCCAACACCTGAGTGCATTGCCAGCTGGGGGCCTTAAGTTCAATATTTTGAAAGAGTTATTTTTATGTGAGCTACCGAACTAACCAAATATCAGCTCTCATGGAAGCAAACAATTGTTTTAAGATCACCGCCCAAAAAAACATTGAAGATTTTATCCCCCACTCTGTGATTTATGGTAACTTTTTAACATACATTTTTAGATCCTAAAGTGAACATTTTAGAGCAATTAAGCTCAGCCAGTCAGTCTCAACCATTTTCATTTCCCACTGGGTGTCTTCCACAGGGAATTCCAGCAGTGGATTCTCCCTGCAGCTACTGCTACAGGCAGCTGCAGCAGTAGCAGCACCAGGAAGAACTTTTGTGAAGACTTAAAAGGACTCACATTGATTCCCTACAGTCTGTGCCAGGTCTACAAGCAGAGCCATCCATCAGTAACCTGGACGTCTGTGAGACACCGAGAGAAGCAGGGAAAGCTGCATATGAAAAAACATGACTGGAGCATACATTTTCTGACTAAACCCACTCCCCTCAAAATCTGTCATAAGAGTATGAAAAGCAACCAAGAGCCTGGCTTTTTCAATAAAATAGAACTATTAGCAACACAGGGTTCTAAAAAACCTTCAGATCATTTGTTTCTAGCATTTTACTGTCTCAGACACCACATAATAACCCCACTCCCCTCCCATTTTTTAACTACAACTTGAAATTATTTGAATTTCCTCTCCCTCCCTTCTGACTGGAAGGTCATTCAAAAAAATGATTGCAATAATAGTTCAGACTCATGTTCTAATTTACAGCCCATCATTATTCATGGTGAGTTTATACTCATTTGCTCTTCCGCCAACATGGTCTTTTAGCTAAGTAATTATTTTCTGTTCCTCATACTGGTCTCCTGATGTATTAATAAGAAAGGAATCATATGCCCTCTCGTACTTCATTTTGTTAGGATAACAAGCCAAGCTTTTCCAATACACTGTCATACAATAAGCTCTCCATTCCCCAGATCACATCATCTGCTCCAGCCCCATTCATCTTTCTTAAACACAAATGATCCAATTACTGCCAGCTTTCCAGAAAAGGCCTAACCTGTGTGCATGGAACAGAGCTCCCTGGATTCATCTGGGAATGAGTTCTGTTTCCTTCTCTCTGCTGCATTAGATCCACTGCTCAGTTACACTTTGAACAACTAATTTACCTATGTTTTCCTTCACACAATTTGTTTCTGATGCATTGAGTCTTTGTTCATCCAAAAACTTCATGTTATTAGAAAAACACAGGGTGATGTACAGGGAGACTACTGTATTTCATCCTATTTGTATTATTCCTGACTGTCTCGAAGCAGTTCCGTGAGCAAAGCGTTGTATCAGCTGGAAAATCCTTTTTTTTTAGGAGAACTACGGGAAATTTCTGCACACATGAAACTTTTCTCTAACATGTAGAAGCTGAAGGACTCTCCCATAAATATCCACAAAAGCAAAGACAATAATATTCATCAGTAAGGATTTTTCTTTTGTTCTTCTGACAGTTTGTGATAATGTTTAAAAAATAGTTGAGGTCTGGTGGTAGTATTACCTAATGGATAGGAATTCACCTCTCTTTTGGGGAACTAGGGCTAAAATTGCTCATCAGATTTACTGTGGTAGAAGGCATAAATATATTTTACACAGATGAGTGGGAGTACATAAATGTTTGGGGTTTTCTACAAGCTGTACTTTCTTTGCCTTCACAGACAGGATCTATTTATTCATAAAAGTCTGTTTTAGCAAGATTATAGCTGCATTTCCATAGATAATGGCTCTTCCAACCTGTGGAACTGCAGTACTCTCATGAGAATTACTGTTGTGTCCAGGGCTCCCACATGCTTCATCTGCATTTCTAACAATCCACACTTGAGGGGGGCAAGGAATTTTCTCAGAAGAACCTCCAGAAGATCCTGGGAAAACAAATGTTCCCATCTATCCAAATACGAACACCCCCAACTATCCAAATATAAGCATTTCCAAAGCTCTCTACAAAGAAAAAATGCACAAATCTATTTTTTTTTCTTTTGAGAAAGAATTTTTTCCTAGGATTAAAACAGTTAAACCTGCATAGCAAGAATTAAATTCTTAAGACACAAATGCTAAAACAAATAACCTCCTGATCAGCCATCTTTAAACAGTCTTTGATAGTGCTCTGACCTTTGCACAACCTCCTTGTCTTCTGAGATGAGAAACTGAAAGGGGTTTTATTTGTTTATTTATCAAATCAATTCACTGCTGGCTTTAGAAGAAGTTCCAAGACAAATGTGTCATCTCTCCCACAAACTAATTAGTGCTTTAAAGGAAGAAGGAGGTATCACTGGAAACAGGTATCACTGTGGGCCTATTTTACTATGCAGCAACCTAAACATAACTTTGTACCTTCAAGAGAAGGTAAAAAGCAGATTTCACACAGTTCTTTCTCTCTCCTGTAATAGAAGCATTATGTGAAGAGCATTTCATTTTTCTGTCAGTGATACTATATTCATAATCACTTCCCCATTAAACACAGGTGATTTTGCTCTCAAAACCATTTTACAGGAAGACTGGTTTTCCTCACCTGAGTATGTGTCACTGTGCTTAACTGCCACATAAAGATAAACCCTTTTCCCCCTCTACAATGTCAATTTTTACTTTTTTTTAAAGCATTACTGCAATCTGCAAGACATGGTAATCCTTTTCTATAAGCATGATCAAGCTCTTGCAGAGATGTTACTTAAAACCAAGTAAGTTATGAGCACCCTACTTTCAGACTGATAAGCAGGCTCAGGAAAGCTGATAGTCACAGCTGCCTGAGCTAAGTAATTAAATTCTGATTCTTATGAAGCACAAGGTGTGGATAAAGACATTAGGTATATGTTTTTAAGCAATCATTTTGCTCCTTCCTGAATTAATATTCTGAGGATGCAGAAAGATTCTAAGGCTCAGAGTAAGCCCCAAATATATTTAAATATTTTCACTACTTAAAAAAATAAAATAGACTTTTTTCTGAACCTGAAAAGTGACCTTTTTGGGGGGAACTGTTTCAGTGATGCTTTTTCTGGAGAAAAAAAAAAATCTATTAGGAACAATATTGTTAGAAAAGCTGTTTAGGTCTGAACTTTGGCCAGCATGCTTCTATTTCTAGAAACAACTTACAGATTGTTTCTTCCTTTTATATTGCATCTTCTTATTTGGGAATTCAGCAAGATAACATTTTCTGGGACAGATAGGATCTGTTATCAGACAAGCTGATGTAAGATAGAAACAGACACTTTTCTTGGCCCATGGTTCCTTCAGGAACTCAACAAAGCCTGTACTCCTGAAATTTTCTGTGTTTTCCCCATCATATCTGCTTATATAAAAAGATACCTGCTCCTACAGACCCATAGCTCACCACCAAACTGCCATAAGCAGTGTGAGAAAACAGACACTGTCTCTGTGGTGAGCATCTCCCTGATGCTCAAAGCCAAGCCATCTCCATTGTATCCCACCAGACACATTTTCTAGGAGATACCCAAACGTCAGCCACAACACTACAGCTTACTGAAGGAAGGAACCACAACCAGATGACAGAAAAGTTATGGCACAAACTCCAGTAACAGCATTCCCCCCTTCATATTTCAGGGTTTTTTTTTTCACTTCTGATGTTCAGGATAATTTTTCACTCCCACATCATTTGTTGCTCCCAGCAGTGCTCTCCTAAGATGACAGTGCTTGCTGAGTCACCGTTTACTTCCTCAGCAAGTGACACAAAATACTGTGGGGTGCAGAGATTTCAAGTCAACATCATTTCTCAGGATATAAACAAAATGACACCAGGAATGGGAACAGGAGATTTTAAACAGGCTTGTGTTTCAGTCCCACTGAACAAACTGCACTTTTAAAAAATACTCTGTCAGTGAACAGCCTTACCTAAAAGCAGTCCACTCATCAAGAGTACACTTGGTTTAGAGAAGTGCATTACATTCTTATTGATTTGAACCCAAGTCTAGATAAATTAGCTTCTGGAAAGTAGTTGCATATTAAATCCTTAACAGTTCTCTTGAATATCAACACTGATATTAGAAATTCACTAGAAAGTGAGCCTGCAACAAGAGTAGGGGATGAAAAAAGCACAAGCACATTTCTACAGCAAGGATTTTATGTCATCTAAATTAGATAACAGAGCTGATTTCTGTCTAAACAAAGTCAAAGGAACAGATACATCTTGCCACAGATGAATCTAAACTTACATAACTTTAAATGGGTCACTACAGATAATGCAATGTTTTGAGGAGGGACTTCTGAAAACCAGTGAGAGATTCTATCTGCTTAATAAGCCACATAGTCTGTGGTTCCAAAAATGTGTTGGTAGCCTTATGTATCATCAGGCTGTATGTCATAAGTTATAGGTACCATAATTCATGCAAGTCCAGAGCAGCCTCACTCCTTCCACATTCAACACAACCTCCTTCCCTGACAAAAGGAATAATTATTCGTAAAAGAAAAGCATTTTAATCCATGATGAATGACATGAACATGTGAAAATATGGTAATCTCTTCAGCTTTGAGGACAGGTGGTGATATAGTACCCTGAATCACACAGCATCCTATGCACTGACAGGATAATGGTAGTTCTAGAAAATTAATGTTTAGAGGCTTCCCCTTCCACAACTCACATCTAGAAGGGAAAGATATATGCAACAAAGAAGAGCTTATACATGAAATAATGTTGTATTCATAGACCATCGTCCAACTCACACTATAAATTCCCCATAAATTATTACAGACCCACATTGCATCCAATATGACTATTATAGTGAAATCATTGAATCATCAGTGTTGGAAAAGCCCTCCAAAAGTAGTTCTCCAAACTCAACCATCTTGCAGATAGGGCCTTCTAACAAAAATTAGAAGACATAACTCCATTGGATAAAAATGCATTAATATTTATCTAACCAATTCTAGGAGGCATTCCAAGATGAACTAATTTAGATGAATGTCAAGGGTCATGTGCCCAGTTTTCTAATAAAACCCATTCATTTTCCAAGGTTAAAAAAGCCACATCCAGCAGCTGAATTGTACAAGTTGATTCAGAATCAAACCCCAAAAATAAAACACCAAAACCACAACCCCAAACCACCCACAAACACATAGATTTATGACCTTTTATTCCTTACAGTACAGATAAGCAGTCCAGGTTTTCATCCAGAACAGTAACAGCCACATTGAAAAACGACCAACAAAATATGAGAATGTAATGAGGTCAATGGAGATGGGAATAGAATGTAACTTTAAAGAAACAGAGAGTGTGTGTTTTAGACACATCATTTGAAACATCCTATATAAAAGTTTATTACTTCTTTCTGAAGACAGTAAAATCCCATCCTCACACATATTCTCCAGCTTGGTGATTATTTTGTACAGTACTGGTATCATCAGAATTTGTTTGAAATTAATACTGAGACTTTTCCCCATTTTAAAAACTCCCATAAAGTTGGCCAAAATTAATTCTGTCATTTCTAGTTCATTTCACAAAAGAAAGAATAAGAAAGGTCAAAATGTTTTTCAATATTTTGACTAGAGAATGGAAAAATATTTTTTTAAATTTAATAGGTTAATAATTTTATTGAAAAAGAACCAAAAATCAAAATAAATATTCCCATGCATATTTGCTAGAATTTGCTACAATTTCTTCTATTTGTACATAAATGTTAGGACCATTAAAAACCATCTTTATTCAGATGTACAAGAATGAAAATGAACAGTTAAACCAAAGTATACAAATTGTTTATTTATGCACCTTCAGTAGACACAGCCTAAAAGAGATTAATTTCTTTCTGTTGCAGTCTGTGATTTCTTTAAGTCACTCTGCTCAGCTTTAAGCACTAAAGATTGTGAAACAATACCTCATTTAACACTGTTGAAAGAACCTTAACTCCAAAGTTGTCAGCATAGACATCAGAGAGCCATTGATAAAATGCTCTTTTTTGAAGTCCAGGTTTTGTTTTTGAAAAGATCAGAGTGGAATAAAACCAACATTAATGATATTCAGCAACCACTCCCTGCAAAAACTAAAACATGCTTGGACTTGAAAGTACACATTTAAAAATAATAGCTGAGCATTTCTTTTAAAAGGAAGACCCAGCACTGATCCAAATTTCATGTGAAGCTTCAGCTCAGGATAATGTTAGGATTAACAAAGTGTGAATGACAGGTCTGATTTAAAGACTGCAGCTTAAACTTCTCCTTCTACACAGAGCTCACGGCACAGGAAGGCAGTGAGTTATGTACCACTCTCTACATCATAACTCCTCCACAAACCTCTGAGCAGTCCACAATTGCAAATATCTGGAAACGAACAGCTGTAGGGCATGTGAAGGTCCCGAAAAATCCCAAGAATTCTCAAGTTCTGAGTTAACAATACTTCCCTTTTCCCTTCTATATGCAAGAAGAAACCAAGAGCCCTTGAATGAAACCCATGAGGAATGTTTAGGAAACAAAAGAATACCAGAAATGCAAACCTCTGCAGGAAGGTGAATTGAGTGAAACAGGAAGGTCAAAATCTAGACACTTATGGAAGTTGTTTTCTGATCTACATCCATCTCACAAAAGCCATCCATGTCTATGTAAAACTAAATACCTTTGTCCTCCAGAACAGAGGACCTAAGATGCTAGAGTCCATATTGTAATGTCCAGACATCAATTCTCTGCTCCCCATGTCCTTTCATTTCTGTCATGGTCATTTTTGTTTCTCCCACCACAATTTAATTCAACTGCTAATTTATTTTTCTACCCAGTATTTTTGTCCCTAGCACATAGCAATTCCTTCCCATGTTGCCACAGTGAGACATGGCATTCCTGAAGCAGCACTTCTCTTAATTTCTCACCATCACTCAAAAGAAGACACAGAGAATGGTATTTTCAGCCTCTGTCAGAGAGAAGGCAGACTCCACAATACCCAGAAAGCATCCAGATCCTCTTTTATTCAGAAGTCATGTACCAACTGAGGTGTATTTGCTTCCTCAGATTTTTTTGTCCTGGAAGAGAGAATGATATTCTCTCTCTAACCATGAGCTGAATACAGAGATCTGCAAGGTCCTGCTGAGGGGAGCAGGTGTTTAACATCTCAGCCTTGATGGCACTAGTAAGGATCACACCTCATAAGCATTTTTCCAGGATTTCTGGACTCTCATGAACAGAAATTTGTCTTTGCTGGTATGCCAAACTTCTACTCTTTTCCATTCTTTACTACCAAGAATTTATTAATGAAGTTTGCTGCAGGAGTTTCCTTTTCATATAAGTCATTATGAAGTTTTGCCACTGGTGTATGAAACAAAAGTTAAATGTATTACACTTTTTTATATTATAGGCATAAAAAGGAAACCTACACAAAGAAATGCCTTCATAAAAAAAAATTACCGTTTCCCCTTAGGAAGTTTTATTTGTGAACACAGCTGGTAGAAGCCTTCGGAAAAGGCACATTGCTGCTGAAGGACTACTTTTTGGTACATGTCTCTTCCAAGTTTTTCCAAATGACAGAATGTGTCTTACTTCTAACTTCAGTTTCTACTTTAAAATATCAGTTATCCATAACATATATTCACAGAAACTTGGTTCTGGAAAAGACAACTTTACGAAGCAGCAGCTGGAAGTGTCAGCATCATGATAAGTATCATTAAATGTGTGGCCAAAAAATTCCTATTATTCTGTCTGGGTTGCTGTGTGGATTGAAGATCATTTTATAATCATGCACTTCATTTGGCAAGTGCCTACACACCAGAGAGCTCCTGCCAATACTGTAGCTACCATCCACATTCCAAAAAAAAATAAACTTCAGGAGAAAAAAGAAAAAAACAACCCCAAAACAACAACAAAACAAACAAACAAGAAACATTTCATAAAGTGAAGTTTGGAAGATTTTTTTTTCCCCTGCAAAAAGGTGGCCTTTGAAATGACAGAGAATTAGTCACATTTTAACCTTTTGTTCATCTACTATGTTGTGGATGCTAAAGATCTCTCAAGGGCAGAGCTACTGCTCGTGTTCCATTTCACCAAAGACACAAGCACAGTGTCCCCTCAGCAAACTACACTTTCCAAGAAAGCAAATCTGCAGGCTGACTGCCATTTTGTCTTGCATATTTCTCTGTAAAGATAAGCACCAGTGCCTAGTGAACATCATTTAAGAAAACCAAACTTCCTGAGCAGAGGCTCAGCTTGCTTCCAGCATTGCCACCATATAGAAAAGCAACAACAAAAGCCACTTCCAGTTACGCAGTTCAATTGTATCAACAGCAATATTTTTTCCTCTCACTTTTTTTCTCCCCTGAATTTCCCACATCCTATGCTGATAACAAACAGTTCCAATACATTCTTTATAAATCCTGTTCTGTTGGCAACCCATGAATCATCTGGCAAAATAATTCCTGATGCCTGCAGGGCACAGATAAAGGCTGCCCTGTGGCACAGGGCCAGCACAGCACATTCACTTGCTCGAGACACTAGGAGTCAGCATGGTTACATTGAACCCAGAAAAGAGCTTCACTCTTTTCTGTGTATATCTTTTTCTTTTTTTAGTAACCAGAAATCAAACTAGGCTCTCTGCTTGACGCAGAGCAGACAGTTCATTGGTCACCAAGTTCACGTCACAAAGGAAAGTCATCTCTGCTTTTCTAAACACCCACATTCACAGCCTTTTTATATTAAGGCCTTTAAAAACTCCATCTGCAAAGTTTCAAATTCAAAATTATTAAAGTTCACATATATGTCTTTTGAATTTCTTTTAGTACTCACCACAACATTGGCAAGCATATTCCTGGGTGTTATATACCAGCATATATAATAGAATTCCACAGAAATTCTTTCTTGTACAAATATTTTCTGTATTTAATATATGTCACTTCCCATGAAGACACACACACACACCCCCCAGACTGCATTTAGTGATTCTTCTGTAATCTAGTCCTGACTTTCCTGCTCTTTACTGACAGAGAATAAGATCTGTTCTTTCCGGGTATGAAATAAAATTATTCACAAATGGCTTTGTCCTCCTGCAAATTTCAGCAATTCCTGTACAATAGATCAGGAGAGCCTGATACTCACATTTAAAAAAAAAAAAAAAAACTCCACTTGTCTGCATATTAAAATAAGNCAATATTTTTTCCTCTCACTTTTTTTCTCCCCTGAATTTCCCACATCCTATGCTGATAACAAACAGTTCCAATACATTCTTTATAAATCCTGTTCTGTTGGAAACCCATGAATCATCTGGCAAAATAATTCCTGATGCCTGCAGGGCACAGATAAAGGCTGCCCTGTGGCACAGGGCCAGCACAGCACATTCACTTGCTCGAGACACTAGGAGTCAGCATGGTTACATTGAACCCAGAAAAGAGCTTCACTCGTTTCTGTGTATATCTTTTTCTTTTTTTAGTAACCAGAAATCAAACTAGGCTCTCTGCTTGACGTAGAGCAGACAGTTCATTGGTCACCAAGTTCACGTCACAAAGGAAAGTCATCTCTGCTTTTCTAAACACCCACATTCACAGCCTTTTTATATTAAGGCCTTTAAAAACTCCATCTGCAAAGTTTCAAATTCAAAATTATTAAAGTTCACATATATGTCTTTTGAATTTCTTTTAGTACTCACCACAACATTGGCAAGCATATTCCTGGGTGTTATATACCAGCATATATAATAGGATTCCACAGAAATTCTTTCTTGTACAAATATTTTCTGTATTTAATATATGTCACTTTCCATGAAGACACACACACACACACCAGACTGCACTTAGTGATTGTTCTGTAATCTAGTCCTGACTGTCCTGCTCTTTACTTATGGAGAATAAGATCTGTTCTTTCCAGGTATGAAATGAAATTATTCACAAATGGCTTTGTGCTCCTGCAAATTTCAGCAATTCCTGTACAATAGATCAGGAGAGCCTGATACTCACATTTAAAAAAAAAAAAAAAAACTCCACTTGTCTGCATATTAAAATAAGCAACACTACCACACTCAAATAAGTGAAAACAAGCTGCAGTAAATAATCAAGGTGAAGCCCCCAGAGGCTGACTGGCAGCAAAGTAGGACAACACAAAATATTGCAGCAAAGGTTACACACAGTAACATAGTACCATTTAAATTAAAAGCAGCTCAGTTAGGTAACTAAATGAAATGTCAGCTCAAATCATGTTCCTGTTCATCACTCACAGTGATATTCTATGGAACTCCCACCCCAGTGAATCTGCTCCTGCAAAAAAGGGTTAATAAACCCAGAAGCTACGACAAAGCTTTGAATCCCAACACATTTCAGGTAGACAGATGAACTCTAGCTACAAACACATTAAAAGAAAACAATCTGTTTCTACTACCTTTATTGCTGTGTACTTATATACCTTTGAGAAAGAAAAAGAAGAAAAGAATAAACACATTAAAGTTTTGTTACTTGGTTCAGCTGTTGAGAAACTGTTTTAAATCATGGCATTAGCTCCATTCTGGTCAGAACCCTCCACAAAAAAGAGTTAGGGGCAAAATTAGTAACTTTGCCTTCCCCCACAGCCCAAGTCCTCCGGAGATACAACAAATTCCTTATGAGGAATTTAGCCGCAGAGAACTAAAACCATTCCTCTCCATGAGTGATACTTTCACAAGGGGCATGAACAGTGGTGCTTCAGAACTCCTCACTGGAGTCAGAAAGTGCCTTTGGCAGTGGAATGCAAGCTCGTTTTGGGAAGAGGTGAAAAAAATTATGTCTGACCAAGTGCAAATAAGTTGTTGCACCAGGATGAAAAACAAATTCTAATGCCACTGGCAGCCCTCTGGCATCCCAAGGAAGAAACTTTTTTTTTTTTTCCTTAGTTAGAATGCAGATGTCTAATATCAGAGTACCTATCAGTAGTGTCTAAAAGCTGGGGTAGCCTTTAACTGAGAACAAAGAACTGAAGTTTTTGGGACATCCCAAACACTATGCAACAGCACATGGGGACATCCAAAACAGACAGAGTAATGTATTAAAGACTCCAAGCTGTTCTAAGCTTCTCAGCATTCCTCTATTTAAAACTAGTGACACAAAAAGTGGCATAATTTTATTAGAAAAGAGAGCTTCCTTTCAGCCAAATATTGCTAGAAAATGAAAAAGGGTATAGGAATGGAAGGAGCCTGGCATTTTTTACATTATCTTCTGTTAAAAAAGAAAGTTAACTCCATAACATCCCAGCCATTTCTCTGTAAAATGCATAGGTATTTCCATCACTTTATTGAGGCAGCAGTTCCTCTTTATCCAGCCACTATAGTGGTGCTTGCTTAGTTACTTGGCTTACTGCTCCTAGCAATGTATCCAAATATATTTAATTTCATGCACTGGGGGTAATTTTGCAAAAGAAAAAATCCTCTGCAGAATAGAAATAAAATATTTGTGTGATAACGTAATAAGCCTGGGGCAAAAATTAAGAACATAGTGTTTTGTCTCCCATTCCACATACCACAGGATTACTCAGCTTCCTTCCTCCCTTCACATCTGGGGGTATTCCCCCCTTAAGGAACACATTTATCTATTCTAACCACTGCACTGTGTTAATACCTCTTCAAAGTCCAAGACCTAATTGAAACCACTCCAAAAAGCCATGTGTGCCAGCCACACAATCCAGCTGGACAGAGCTCCATTAAAAGCCAGGCTATTCAGGGACTTCTCATCCAGGTGATTTATTTTCTCACAGGATTTAGAAACACTGTTAGCAAATCACAAGGGGCCTCTCAGAGCTATGAAGAACAGTTTGGGTGCTAAGGACAGAAGATAGACCGATATGAAATCATTGAAAGAGCCCTGGCTGGTTAACCACCTTTTACAACCTCAGATCACCTGAATACAGTAAAACTAGTTACAGCTAGGTAACTAGTTTTACTACTTGAGCATTAGCTTAGGGGTGGTTTTTTAATGAGAAATTTAAAATTATTTTGAAAAACAAAACTGTTGATGTAGGATGTGATGAAGTAAAATGTGATTTTTTGCATCACTTTTTGAAATCTCTCTCATTCCGGTTGGACAGTGGCAATATTTTCAAGGAAGATAAACATAATAACTGTCACTCCCAGTTCAAGACTTTGGGATTTGAAAGCAGGTTCCCCATGGTAATTGGTGTCAATGAAAACTTTGCACTGCACATTTTATTTCTGTTCTCCAGTAAAAGAAGCAGGAAACACCTAAAGAGTGAAAAATGTCTTATTTCCTTGCATTACCAACTTTATTTTTGAGGTTTCTTTTATAATCATGTTTTGGCATATCCATAAGTAAATTGAGCATCTTAACTCTTAATTTCACTTTTCCCTTTCCCTTCCCTTAAGTCAATACAAACATCACAATAATATCACCATCATTGAAACTGTAACTGCACTTTACTGCTAAAGTAACACACAGGATTCCTGCAATGGTTTCCATTCCAGGAACTTCAGCAATTTCTGCCCTAACAGTGTCTAAGGCTGCTGGCAATCATCTTCAAAGTCAGCAAAAGAAAGGAACAAGCTTAAAAGGAGACAAGAAATTAATGTTGAAACTTCAGAATTTCTAGACCATAACAAAAAGGACGAAATGACAGTATCATTTTAATTAACTGTGAAATGGTTAATCTGAATAGCCCTTTCACCAAGATACCTCATGGGGAAATGGATCCAGATGCTATATGGCAACCATTTTCTAAAGAAAGCACAATTTGAACAAGAAAAGAATTATTCTTAACAGGGAAAGAGACAATGAGTACAATGAAAAATGTGCAGTTAAACAGATATTCTACAAACATGACTATAAACATTTCATGTTTTTTGCAAACCAGATACAGCTTAAAACAATTAAGGGCTGTTCCTAGCTGCATAAATGTGAATTAAAAGCAAACTCAGATCACTGAAGTAACACCACTGCAAAACCAGAGGCTTTGGGTCTATAAAGGATAATCTACGGAGAAAAAAAAAAAACACAACAAAACCCAAAAAACTAAACAATTCCTTTGAAATTAAACCAAGTGATAAATTTTTACTTTAACAGATAGAAAAAATTGGTATTAACATGGTTTAAAATGGCCTCACAAAACTGGTGGGGGAGGTGGGGGACTGAATTCAATTATATTGCAGTATCTAGTACATATAGTTCAGATTAGGTGCACAATGTCAAATCATAATATAAATTAACACAATGAATTGTTGGTCTGTGTTTTCAACCCCATCTCAAGAGTTTTGTTACTTCAATGCTGCTTCTTCCAAGGAAAAAAATTCTCTCACAAGAAAGCAAAGAGGAAGACATTCTCTTGACTTGTGTTGCAAATTCAGGAGTATGTTTTCTAAGCAGCTGAGTTCACCCCTGAACAAAATTGACCTATTCTTGCTTTTAAATACAATAGCAGAATCTATCTTTTCAGAATTCCAAAACTGCAAATGAGAAATGCCTCACACCATACATCTACCTGAAGCTTGTAAAACATATTTTCTCCATGGAAAAACAATTACTTTCTAAAGACAAGAAAATTATGCAATTAAGACCCCATAAAAATGTATTTTTCTGCAGATACTGACGTACTTTCTGAGCTTAAAATGCTCCCGCTAGACGTATCTCAAATGCATATGAACCAAATGTAATCTTAATAGTTCTTATTATTCCAGGACAACAATTTAAAGTTAAGAATGTCTGAAGGAGACCTTCTATCACTTGACTTTCAGCAATGAAGGCAGTCCTGTGTTTCAAAGAAATTGGCATTATTTCTGACGTGTTATTGTAGCTCAATGTTACCACTAGACCTGATTAAAGAATCTAAAACTGAGAAGGGAAAAAAGTTAAGACAGATCCACAGTGACATGTAGCAGCAGGTTTTGGTTTTGTTCAACTCACCTGCTGCTGTATGGAACACACCAACAGGCTGAGATCCAAATAAATTTAAAGCTGCAGTCAGAAACACTTTGCAAATAAACTATGGTAGGTCCTAGCCCAGCGTAAAACAAAAACCAAAACAGTGAGTGATATGGAAAGTATTTAGGAATATAAATCAATTAATATAAAATAAAAACCTCAGAATTAACCCTGCATATTATGCTCTTAAGATTAAAAACAAACCTTTAAGTTTCAGAAAGATCTCACAGATATCAAGCCCCCAAATATGCTAAAGAAATAAAAACAAAAAAACACGCACCACTCCCGAACTCCACCGTTACGATTCAGACTTTTGTTAAGGCACTCCTGGATCTTCCTCTTCTCAAGCCCCATCAGTTCAGAGTATTTCATTCCCTTTATAGTTTAACATTTCCAATGTCAGTAGCACGATGGATAGTGTATGATCCAGCTGGTATCTTACTAGAAAGTGCAAGTTATTCTAGACATTGCCGCTAATTTAAGATTTAGTCATGATTCTGCATTCACTGACTGGGTGACTATTTCTGATGGTTGTCACAATATATATACATACATACACTATATATTCTTATTAGAAAAATACATGTGTTCATTAAGAGGACATCAAGAAGACTAATTTATTTTCCTTCAATAAGATAACTGCTTGTCTAGACAAAGGAAATGCAGTAACTCTTATCTTCTGAACTTCAACAAAGCATTTGATATAGCGCCTTTTCAAAAATTATTACTGAGATGGAAAGGAATTAGAGAGATTAACAGACTGGCTAATCAGGAAATGTAGAGCTGAAACAGTAAGGAGATTTCCTTGAGATTCAATGGCAAGGATAATTTTATTTCAGGTTTTCGCTGAATGCTACAGCAAAAGTTGTAGAAGCTTTATAATGAAATTTAAAAGGCACAATCTGTAACAAGTAAAACCGCAATGGGCTACAGAAGGAATTACACATGGAAGATATGAGTAACAGAAATATAAACGTATTAAGTACAAGGCAATGCATTCAATAGTAACAACCAGCGCTTCCTCTATGTGCTGGAAGCATGTTAGTTCAGAAAACACAGCGGCAGAAAGAATTAAGCATATCACGAATAAGCAGGCTTAGTATCAGGAATCAAAAACTTTGGAAAAAAGTACAATTGTGCTTTTCAGATACAACAGGAAAGCTATTTCCTGTTTATCAGAAATACTGTGAATACTTGCCACTCACATTCAAGAAACAGGATTAAGGACACTGGTAAGAATGGAGAATGAAATTTAGGTAAAAAATCTGAAATAGTTGAAATTTATTCAGCATCAGAACACAACTAAAAGGAGGTGTGAATATTTAAATAAACGTGACAGCACATGAGCATCAAAGGAAAAGGAGATGTTTAAAGCAGCATTCCTCAGGCTTTAAAACTAGGGTTGTTGGAAGTTGGAGAAGGGCAGTGGGACTTCCAATTTAATGTTCTCACTTATATTTCATAGAATCATAGAGCGGTTTGAGTTGAAAGGCACCTGAAAAATATCTCATTCCAAACCTCCCTGCCATGGGCAGGGACACTTGCCACAAGTCCAAGTTGTGCAAGTCCCATCCAATCTGGCCTTGAACACTTCCAGGGATGGGGCATCCACAACTTCTCCAGGCAAACTATTTCAGTATCTCACCACTTTCACTAGGAAAATTTATTCTTAATATCTAATCTAAACACTACTCTCTCAGTGTGAAGCCTTTCTTCCTTGTCCTATCATTTCATGCCCTTGTAAAAAGTGCCTCTCCAGCTCTCTTGTAGGCACCCCTGGCAGGTGCTACAAGGTTACCACAGAGCCACATCTTCAGCCCAACCCCAACTCTTATACCAAAAAAATTTAAACAATAGATCTCCTTGTGACTCAGCATAATTCTTCCTCTTTCAGAAAAATAACAATTTCTAACTTAACTGAATACTGTCCTCTAAAACACTATATCTTTGAATGTAATTGAAAAATTGCAAATTCCCTAGGGGCTGTATTCCTCTTGAATTCTTTTGGGCACTCCATAACTGTTGCTATGCTTGCATTGTCCTGGGGACTATGACTGCTATTCTGGACCAAAGCAAAGATACCCATCTATGAAGTTGGCATAGTTTTTAACCACCTGACCTGTGTACATCCAGTATTCAGTGGAACAGATTCAAAGAACCCCAAATTCCTATTTTGTCCTGAGGTGCATAAATGAGTATGAGCATTGCCCTGCTCAAAATAGTTACAGTATTGTTGTACTAATTACATATATCCATATGAGCACAGGATCAGTATTTTAGCCCCCACACAGGATCAGTATTTTCGGCCCTTTCCTCATTCCTACTTCTCAGGCTATTCTCCCAAATTACTTAAAACGCACAATAAAAAACCCCAAATGTACATGGAGTCTGAAAAAGGTGCTGGCAGATTTCTTCAAGCAGTTTTAAAAGTGCCTGAGGAGGTACATGGGGCAAAAAAAAAGTACCTCAAACAGCTAAAAAAAATGGGAAATTAGATGTCTAACTTGATTCCAATCCATGGAGCAGCCCACTGACATCTTCAGGTGTATATGTATCTCCAGTCTGAATACTTTTATAAAATCAACCTATAAGCTTTAACATACTCTTCAGCTACAGCAGAAGTTCTAATGTGACAAAAAAAAGAAAAACATTAGAAACTCATGTTTCATTCTTAAAAAGCACCGTAGACAATCCAGACCTTTGAGTTTTTTTCCAGCACAGTGTATCAGCCATGATTTCCCCAAAGGCTACAAGAGCATAGAAGTAGTAACATCTACAGTCTAAGTAGGTTACTTGCATTCTCTGTCTGTTAAGGGAATAACTTTGTCATGTGGGATAAACAGCCTCTTTTCTCTGCTGTGGTAGACCTATGCTAAAAGGTAAAAAGTAACAAATAGTGACATGCAACAGAGCCTATCACAAATTACATAAATCTAATTCTAAAGGTAGATGAAAATTATATAAGAATCAACTGTCTTTGCAGCAGCCAAGAGAATGAAACAGAATGAAACAGAGAATGAAATTTGCGCCAAAAAGTTCTCTTTTGTTCAACGGTATGATGTGTTGTGCTTTAAAAGACAAACAATGCAGGACCATGGAACAGAGGATGACACAAATAATAAAGCCATTGAAAGGAAACTGTTATTTCTTAAGGCACTTTTCAGAAATCTAGAAGTTTTTCAGCCGAGCAAATAAAGATGGCTAAAATCCTTTAGTGAAGTTTTTAGCTTCTTTGTAAAGCCTTTAGAGCTGCTGCTTCTGCACCACCAGCCTCCGGCCCTGCTCCTTGCCCCAGTGCCAGCTGCACCAGTCAAACACCAGAGGGGGCTGGGCTGGCCTCAGCTAAACGATTCACTTCTGGAACTGAAAGATGGGAACTCCAACAGCAAGCACCATGAGCAATATCAAAAGCTCATAGCAAATTTAATAGCAAATAGCAATTTCCATGAAGATCAGTGAGGCGTCCACTCTTCCTTTTTTTCTTTGCTCTTTTCAACAAATTTCATTTCAGTTACAAATGAGGACAGACTGATTAAGAATCCCCTTATTTCTGAAAATACTGGATTCAAATATAAGTTCTGGAGATGTAATTAGGTAAATTTTCATTACAAAGAAATTTTTAGAGTTAAATTACATCCAATGTTCAATGCAAACATTGTAAAAACACTAACAGTTCCTGGAAAGGAAATGCAACTTGTACTAACACACTGCAAATATTTTCAGCCATAAAAGCTTCTGCAATTAATATTATCTGTAAGACTTCCAGGACAATTCAGTTAAACACAATGTCATCACTCATTCTTGCAGCATTTTACTTCAAAACGTCCTTGCTCATGGTGAGGGTTTAGTCGTGGAGAAATGGAGGTCAGGACTCTTGTGCTCCAGTCCTGTCCTTGATTCAAATCTGCCTGCCTAAAGCCTCCCAGTACCTGCAGTAAGGTATGACTTCAACTCAACTTCCAGAAGAGTGTAGTGTTGCTGGGTCTTAGTCAAAGTGTCAACTCCTGTGGTGAGTATATTTCATTTAATTTTAAGTTTCTCTCTCCATGTAGAAATTATATCCCGCAGGAGAAGAGGCTCTATTTCCCTGCCACAATACTGCTTTTATTTTAAAAACAGGGGTTACACATGCAGATTTTTTCAGATTAGCAGGGACCTCACTATCCTTATCTGCACAACTATTTTTTTCAGGAAATAAATTTCTGTGAGTTACTATTAAGTATCAAAATATTGTCAACAGTAGCACTTTTACAGAACCCTCAGAAGAGAGAAGCAGGAGCTCTCAGTACATGTTACAAACAACTCTGCTTGAAGTGGTACCACCACAGAAATGCTGCAGTCACACATCACCTCCACTTCCAGACACAGGCATTAGAGAAAAGGATTGATTAACAGAACTCATACATTTCTAGCTTTGGATCTGAAGCTAACCAAATGTAACAATACTAGCCCTACTTCAACTTCCTTCCCTAAAAATTGAAAGGTTAAGGAGAGACAGTGAACTTGACCAGCAGTAGCAAGGACCATTTAGATTTAGAAAGATAAAAAACAAATCAAAACAAAAAAGTAAATAAAGATACCTGATACTGTAGCCTACATTCCAGCTTTTTCCTTTAAACATCCTGAAGAAATTATACTCAAAAAGTAGCATCTTTTCTAAGACTGCATGACTGTAAATACAGGTATAAAATTCCTCCAGCATAAATAGGAACTGCTCTATTAATATGTAGCAGACCTTGAATGCTATTCACGATTTCAGTGCAGACTGTTTTCACCTTCCGTAGGACTTTGTTAATATTGACTCTAGAAACAGCACACAGAAAAAAGTCAGAGCACTAAACAGCACACACTGCTCTGGGGTACAAACTCCAATCTTTCCACCTAGCTTAGAAAATAACCCACCTATATGTGATCTCCTTACTGATCTGAAAACCAGGAGAAGGAGTAAGACTAAAAAGAAACAACTTAAACTGCCTTCCAAAAATGAATGCAGAAACCTTCATGTAAATACATGCACCTTTCAGAATTTCAGCCCTGTCTCCTATAAATGCTATGGTTGCTGAGATACTAACCTATATTCCAGGCTGCAGGCAGCACCCCGCCCGCAGACTCCCTGCCAGCTCAAGCTCCAGGAATTATGCCACGTGGAAATTTTGACTCATCCAGCCAGACTTAGCAAGTGTAAAGTACCATCAGGCCAAGGAATCTACTAGAAACTGTCCCTTTTCCCCTTATAAGCACACCCCCATCAAACCAAACAAAACCTAATTCAAGGGAAATCAAACATACCAGGTGAACGTTCTTGGAATTTTATTCCAAACATTTGAAGGCTGCTTTGTCTAATACCACCTTTTAAAACAGTTTAAATTTCATGGAAGACAAGAAAATGAAAGCATTTTAGAAATATGAGCTGAACCAAATGCCCCCATTAACCACTGTGTTCTTCAGGAAGGTGAGATGTTATTATAGGTGAATGGCCTTACAGTAATAGCAGAGGCTAATTTAAGAGAAAGTGATTATCGGCTTAAAATAACTGCTAATAATAATGCAGTATTATTACATTAGTTTAATGGTAATGACAATGTTTCCTTCTTTAGAAAAGCTAACTTAAATGTTTCATTGAAAAATTAAATTACTTTAATAAAGTATTGAAGACTTTTCCACATATTTTGCAGGGCTAATCCTGAACAAGATGTGAATACATCATATAAATGAGAAACCACAAATAAAACGAAATAAAGTACCTGAAATTACTATTTTGGTGCAGGCACACACACTAGACAATTTGATCTTCTCTGAACATGTTTTTAAGATATTGAGAAATACACTTGCAAAACTCATCATATTGCACTTGGTAGTAATATAGTAGCATACATTGGTTGTATTTTTCAAGGATAATGAAACCTGCATTTTACTTGCAGTTGTTTTAGTTACTAATGCTCCAAGTTCCATGTTTATGGAATTTGAAACTGATTTTTTTCCCTAACCTCAACATCATAAAGAATTTGTTATACTCAATGTTGCAATATTGGCAACTGTGGAAGCAAGAGACAATAACAACTTCACTTAACCTGCTGTGCCTTAAGCCCAGAAAACAAGAGTGAGCAGGTATACACTACAATCGCATGAACTCTAGGTATACAATGTAATTACATGAACTTTGGATTAGCAAAACAACTGTAGGGGAACCTGTGGTCTCCTTCATTTTACCTGAATTTTGTACTTACCTCACACAACACTTGAGTCTTTGCAATATTAATATTTTAGCTAATTCTGTATTTTTCACTATAAACTCAAAGGCAAAGATGCATCATCTTAAGGCTCGACAGTATTGATGGTTATCTCTCCAGTAACTCCCACCAATGCCTTACATATATCATTACTCTTTCCAATGGCAAATATCAAAGAAATTAGGACTTGAAGCCCATTTGAGAGATCCATCTCTATTTGTAGGCAAACAAATCCAGCTTTAATTGAATGCAAAACTGAGACAGAACAGTGTGGGCTATTGAACTCAACAAAGTTTGACCACATCTTCTAATTCAACCTCTTTCTCTCTGAATATGAATCTCCTTAGGACTTTCTTCCTATCACATCCTTACTAATTATTTCACTTGGCCAGCTGCTCCCCATCCCCTACTCATCACGTGCCAGAATCAAATTTCAGCAGCCAAGGAAGAAAACCGCCAAAAAAAGTATTTTAGTGTGGTGAGATATCTAAGACAGCAATGATGGGAATACTTTGCTAGGCACTATTAGATTGATCCTCCAGATCACATCTAGGCCCTTAAGATCTTTCCTAGCATCTGGCTTCCACTCTGCACTTTGTGTTGGGATGTTGGCCAGACACCCACCACATTTCTCCTCCCAATTTACCAGGTCTGGGTATCAGTAGAGAAGAACTACAGGATGCTACAGCAAAACTTATCTACTCCCCAGTCCAGAGGTTGCTCTAGAAGATAATTTTCAACATAAATTTTTCTTAATTCCAGGTTAAATGTGCTCTCATCACTTGGTGGGGAAAAGGGTAAAGGAAAACAACTGCACATTCCCAAACCACATGCACTTACTTTTACCATCTCTTATTTAGAAGTCATAACAAATGTTAAAACCATCTGAAAATATACGTTTGCTTTTCTTTATAGAATAAAGAAAATAGACTATAGAATAAAACTCTGCTTTTTATCTGTAATAAAGCTATGCAATTTGTTGAAAATCTAATTTTTTTTCCCAGTCTCTAGACCCATATTGAACAAGTTGCCGTCATTATTTAAAAATACTTATTGTATCTGGTTTCAGACAGTGCAACTTTAGTTATGGAAAGTGCCCAGCAACCAGGATACAAAAAACTCAGTCTTAGACAGAGCCTACAGTGCTTAATTCCCAAAGTCAGAACCAACCACTTCCATTTTAATTGACTGTGAAGTGTGATCTGTGCAGGTTAACTTAAGCATCTCAATAAACTGTTATGGATGACAGCCACTCACTAAAGAAGCAAAGAATTTATCGCCCATTCCATTTTTAATAATTCAAAGACATCAATAATTATGACCTAATCAAAAGAAATGTCTGAGCTATGCAGTCTCATAAGATTCACTGTGATTATATCACAGGTGTAAATACAGTAAATACAAATTTCCTGACTATTTCTCCTAAAGAGGAGATTGACAATCCAGAATACTTTATGTTACTTCAGCTAGGTGTTCAGATCATAAGAGGAATGAATTACTCTGTCTAAATAACCTGAATTTTCAGGCTTTTCCTGTGTAAAGGACTTATTGTCACTAGTAGGTCAATGGATATATCCAATTTGTCTTAACTAAAAGTGAAAAAAAAATTCAGGTAGCTCTAGGGGCAGCTTCATCTAAGACTTTCAGAAACATTAAATAAACAGCATGGTCCATCCTGAGCATACAAAACAGGCTGCACACCTAGCAGGGAAACCAAACTGCAAATCTGGGAACAAATGAACTGGCAGGAAAAAGGGGGAAACAAACCAAAATCAAGGCAAATAATGCTTTGCTTTTTCAAGCCCCATAACATCACTTCTTGTTACTGTTTCTTCAACTCCTTCAAAAGATAACTCATGGATTTTGAGAAACAATATTTTAGAGCTTAAGAATGCCTATTAAGAATGCCTATCCTATTCCTGTGGAGTTCTGTGCTACTGGAGTCAACAGGTTTTTTGTCTTCATACTGAATGTACTGCTGGTTATGAGCTTTCCTCTGTCTGAAAACACACATGTGGTCTCTCCAACAGGAGCTATTTACGGGGGCCAATGAGCTACTGCCTGAGGAACATTAAGAAAGGAACAGAGAAAAGGAATACACCCCTGTCCTACTACCAAAGACTTTGTACAGGGCTAATTCTAAGCCCAGGCAGATTTATTCACCAGAAGAGGATTGCTAGCTGATAGTGCCAAGGTTGTCTTAATGGGCAATGAAACTTTTGGACATGACTCTCTCAGAGTATTGTGTGTACACAGAAAAAAGTCTCTCAGGAAGCCTCCCAATGAAATTGGGTATATGTGCCTATATTTTAATTTATACTGCAAGGACAGTCTTCTGTCATACCCAAGCCTGAAAGCCATTTGGACCCAGTTAATTATTCAGAAACTTCCTTGTCTCACAGGGGTGATGTTATTTCAGAACAGGGTAGCAATAATTGGATAGTAACTGTCCAGAGCTTCCACATTCATAGATAATTTCTTTAGCAAGAGCCTTGCAATTACTTCTTTTTGGAAAACTGCCAAGTTATTCCCCAGGAACAGAGGCAGTGAGAATCTACAGCTATAATAAATCAAGGACCTCCGTGTTTGATTTCACTGAGGCAGCTGTGTGTCAAAATCCAAGCCTTTCAAGCATCTCAGAAAGATACTAACTGCTGCCTTCTACAGGAAAAAAAAAAATCCCATTTGTCCCTCATGACACAGATTTGCTGTTCAGAAGCAAACAACCCTGTCTGAAGGGTTCTCAACAGAGAAATGATTTTCTCCCAACACAAACTTATGGATTTGCATCTTAAGACAAAACATATCTACATACAACTGCTCACACTGCAGATGCTGTAGCAACGAAAAGAATTAGCTTGTAACTCTCAATGAACTTCCAATATGCCCAGTAAAACAGCTGAAGAGTAAAGCAGGGAAAACAAAATTGAAGAGCTGTGATAAAAAGCTGTCTCAGCTGTTCCTGTCAGATTTTGGTGGAAATAGCAGAGACAAACTTCTAAGACAGTTACACCTGCACAATTTTGTGCTAATACACCCAGACTTCTACTCCACAGAGATCCAGTAGTTTTCTTTCTTTCACTAAACACACAGTGACAAATGCCCACAGTCTTAGCTTACAACCAAAAACCTGAACAATACAGACAACCATATGTAACAGTGAGACACATGAAGACTTCAGCTTCCACCAGAAAGGGTTGTCAAGCCAGATATCAAGTCAGAGTAACGTAACATACACACACTCAAAACCTCCCTTTTATCTCACAAGAATATATACGCTAGAAATGGTGCAAATGTTCTATTCCTTTACTGTTCCTGACATGCATATGACAACACGTCTGCTTATCAACTTGGAGACAAAATACATTCATCTATTTCCTCTCCAGTGAGAGCCCTCGGAATTTCTGTTGAAGGTGGCTCAGGTGTTTTACAGTCAAAGCTGATAGAACAGTCTTTGCTAATTATCATCTTTGTTTTCTGTTCCGAGTTACCTTGATAGCTGTATGAGCCATTACATTGGTTATGCCTTACATGCTGTGTCTTACTGAAATATGCTGAAGCCTGCAGAGAAAGCTGGGGTAGAAAAACCCAGTAAAATAGAAAGTCATACTGTTCCCTACTCTGAACTTAAGCAGAAAAAACCCCCAAAAATAAAAGAAAAATGAAATCTTATTAAAGTGGTTTGGATAGTTGTGACTCCCAGCTTTTTCATTTGACATTAGTGAGACTGTGTATATGGCAAAGGATTTAAGGATGATAAGACTGCAAGAATAAACAACAGCTGCATGGTACTATAAAAGTCTTCAACTATTCTTGCTTTAAAAATACCATGATTGTAATGAGAAGAACTCAGTGTGGGGCGGGGGGGAAGGAAGAGGGGGCAGAGGAGAAAGGGAACAAAATGCACTAAATTCTCATCACTGCAAAATAGAGGGGGGGAACCCCCCCCCAAAAAAACCAAACAAACAAACAAAACAAACAAAACAACCACAAACCCAAAATAACACCCCACGAAAAAGACTAAATAGAAACATAACTAATGTAACTCTGCCAGTGAGTCCTTGGTTATAATTCATGATCTCGCCGAAAAACAATAAATTCAAGGCAAGGGAAGTCAGTTTACTCCTCAGTGAAAGGACATCTCAGATACCACAAAGTGCCAGAACACTACAAAGCAGCTGATGCTCTGCTCAATGCAGTAAGCGCTTTGTACACTGAAACCCTGAGTCCACAATTGTTGCTGTTAATAGTGTTCATTCACATATATGCTGCTGAGATCTGAGAGGACCACAGGCACTAAATTTTGAGCACCCTACAGACTGCATTTGTCCTTTGTTCTCCTGGCTTTCTGGCCATCACTGTGCAAGCTGCAAACAGATGCTTAAAGAAAAGGTATGCTAGAAGGCAGGGATTTTTGTCCTCCCTTTGTGATCACACAATCCACGGTGAACAGGACAAAACAAAGAACAGATCAAAACAAAATCCTCGTTTCTGGCATGAAGAAAGCCGAGCATGGAGAATTTCAGCCACATGGGAATTTGTTTCTGTAAAATACTGCATAATGATTATATAAAGAGGCTTTGATTAGTGTAAAATTCAATGATACATGCATTTCTAACAGCATTGGAAATCCTAAATGATTACACAAGCCTTTCATGTTTATTCATCAAATATTTAAAATACAGCATAATACAAAACATTTAACTAGTTTACCCTGAGAGCAATTAACTATGCTCTTCTAGCAAAAAATTGCTCAGGAAGATAAAGTCTCATATTACATCCAATGCATATGTTTCTAATGCAATTTTTAAATAGAATTACTTGCTCAGCTTTTGTTTTTAAGTACAAAGTTTCAAATGTAAACATTTACTGGTACAAGCATGGCCATAACTGTAAAAGACACTTTTGTGAGGCACATGGTAGAGGAAGAAAAATCTGTTTTAACAGACTGAATTTGCTGTTTTCAGTTTCACAGAACACACACCCCAAAACCTCAAAAGAAAAATCTGTTCCCAACCTCTGAGTGCCTGCTTTCATAACACAAAAGCCAGAGCAGGCTGACCCTTGCTCCATACACCTTTCGTTTCGTATTTTCAGTACTTTTTGGATACTTCACTCTGTTTCACATCAATCTCTGCAAAGGGTGTAATATCAACAATATCTACAAACTCTTCAGAAGGAATAAGCAAGGAAGGACAGGTGGTGGGGTAGCCCTGTGTATTAGGGAGGTTCTGATTGTCTAGAGATTGATGGTGGTAACTATAGAGTTACAGGTGTACAGGAAAGGAAGAGGGGGGGAAGGGCAACATGACAGATAGATCACCCAATCAGGATGAAGAGGTGGACAAAATGGGAGAAGTCACATTTTCAGTAGTCCTCATTCTCATGGTGGAACTCCAATTTACCAGGTGTCTGCAGGGAATTCAGCCCTGCAGAGAGGAAAGGGTCCAGGAGATGCCTGGAATGTGGGAAAGAGGAATTCATGATACAGCTGGTGAGTGAGCCAACCAGGGAGGGCACCTCCCTGGATCTGGTTTTTTGTGAACAGAGGAGGACTGGTAGGGGATGCATCAGTTGGGGGTTGCCTTGGGCACAGTGATCACAAAATCATGAGTTTTCAAGTCTCAGAGAAGGAAAAGGAGTTAGCAGAACAGCCAGTTTGGACTTTCAGAGGGCAAGGTTTGGCCTGTTTACGAATGTGGTTACCAAGGTTCCTTGAGTGGCAGTCCTGAGGAGCAAAGGGGTCCAGAAAGGATGGACTTTCATCACGAAATCTTAAACTGGAGCAGGCCATCCCCCCATGCTCAAAGACCTGCTGGTGGGGAAGAAGACTGGCCTGGATGAGCAAACAGCTTTGGCTGGAACTCAGGGAGAAAAAAGAGGGTTTGTGGCCCTTGGAAGAAAGGGAAGACAATGCAGGAGGACAACAAGGATTCCATTAGCTTATGCAGGGAGAAAATTAAAAAGACCAAAGGCCATCTGGAACTTCATTTGGTGTCTGCCATAGAAGACAGCAACAAATGTTTTTTATAAATACATTAGCTACAAAAGGAGAGCCAAGGAGAACCTCATCTTTAATGGATGCAGAGGCACACAGAGACAAAGGATGAGGAAAAGGCTGAAGTACTTAATGCCTTCTTTGCTCCAGACTTTAATAGCAAGACCAGCTGTTGTCTGGGTACCCACGCACCTGAGCTGGAAGAAATGATCATTCACCTAACAATAATACAAAATGACCAATGAGAATGAACAAATCTTATCTTCAAAGTGACTCAAACATTTCCATGTTGCTGCATTTAGCTCAAGGAAATCCTTCACTCCTGCAGTGCCTGGGCTCCCCATGAGGGCTGCAGTACCTGGCCTACTGGCAGCACCAGGCATCCCTCCTGAGGAGCAGCTCCTCCAGTGCCTTGTCCAGGGGGTGTCAGCATCAAAGGCACTGGGGGGGAAAGCAGATCAACACTCTGAAAGGACAGAAGCATATTCTACACCTTGAGGTCTCATGTTTTCACTGCCAGATTGCTCCACACTGAGTACAGAAACACTGTGCCATGCTCTGTTTCCTCTACTCACTGCAGCATGCATATTTTAGAGGAAAACATCCCAGCCTTCCATACAAGGCACATGCCCCTTGAACACTAAAAGTCATCATTAGAAATGACAGGGCAGTGCAAAAGCCACCTTGGATTTGTTTGACTGTTCTGATGTGCTCTGTGCCAGTCTAATGAGGGGCAGAGCAATGAAGGATATACAAGAACAACATATTTTCAAGCTTTTTAGGCAGTGCTACAGAGATTGCAACAATCATGCCTATGTTACTGAAATCCCCAGCTGATTAAAATAAAATCCACAGGAAAATGTTATAATGTACTAATTTGTTCCTTTCTGTCTAAGCAATTTTCAAGGCAACCCTTTAAACTTTTAGAGAATACCATTGGTCTCATTGCTAGGTGCTTTTACAAATCTTTTGCCAAATGTCAGCTTTTAGAACAAACCTTTGCCTGATGTGAGGCAGCAGTAGCATTTGATTGGCAGAGTAGGTAGAAAAGGAAAAGAAAATGGAAAATTAACGAATAGAAGGTTACAATTTTCCTTGATGATACAGCAATAGGGAGGAGGTTGCCTCAATAACAAAAGAAAAAAAGTAATAAAAGGGTAGGAGAAAAAGTAGTTGATAGTTTCAAAGGGAGAAAAATTTTTTTGCAAAGCCAAATCCTCCCACTGAATTTTCAAGGGTGAGGTACAAAGTGCAGTAGGGCTACAAATGGACTTTAAGTCTCTACCTGTAACTTTACCAGTTTTGACACTTATCCTCAACTCTCTTACAGATAGACTAAGATATATGAAACCTCTTTGTACCCTCAGTCACTTCAAAGAAAGGATTTATATCAATATAAACCCAAAGGAACGTCAGTAGTTTGAATTTCCCTTTTTGTATCCAAGACTTTTAAAAAAAATACAGAGAAAGACTGACAATAATACTTTAGGTGGATTCAACACGCAGGTGCCTCGAAGAATCAAAAAACATTCCTCTCCTCCTCCTAATAATGATGTTTAGTAAGAACATCTAGCCTGATGCAAAAGGAAAACTAAGTCTATCATCAAGTATATATTTATAAAAAGAAATAGATGATTTTGAAGGGAAACATGAACATCTAAAGTTTTAGTGCAAGTATTTCTGTGGGTAGGACTGTAGTAGTCTACAGCATTGCTCTTTTAAGGAGAATGAGATAAGAGTTTCTAATTTAAGGCAACATTTCTTTGCAAATTCTACAGGGACAGCAGTGAACAGAACTGAGAAAGAGAAGACTTAAGTGGCTTTTTCTTTAAACAAAGTATAGCACTTTTCTTGAGGTTTTGAAGAGAAACTGCTTTGGTATTTTTAGCATTCACAGGAGTGAGGGACTGAGTGCACTCTGGTGCAGGCAGAGAGCAGGAAGGCAAGGCTCAAGATTTCACATTTTTCTCTGCTAATGCATTTCACACACAGCTCTGCAGCACTCCTAATGTTGCTTCAGCAGAGATGGCAAAGCACCAAAGACCAAACTGCATGATGGTGCTGGTGTGACAGGGATCAATGCCCATGAGGGAACACAGAACGCTGTCACTTCAGATTTGGTTTCACAGCTTAACTCAAAATGCCTCTGTCATGATGGACAGTCTTCATTTTCTACTCATCCCAGTGGGATTCAATTTTAAGAGGGACACTTGCAAAATCAAGAAACACACAAGGCAAAACCTTTTGCAATATTTCATTCCTAGTGAACAGGTTTAATAGAAGATTCAAATCCTAAGAGTTAAAAGATATGTAATTTAAAGCCTAAGTAATCTAAAATTGCCACTTTACAACATATGTTTCCGTATCCAAAATGGAAATTCTAGTCCCCCTACTTTTAAAATTATCAAATTAATTTAATTTTATTCTCAGTGATTAAGATGAAATTTGGGAAGTAAAAAAGACCAGACTGTCAAACGTGCAATATTTTAACAGCCTTTTATACATCCACTTTCTCCTTGCTCTCAGGAGATAACATTGGAGCGGCTGTGTGTAACTTTCAGTACCACACATTGAATTCCAGTAGTTATATCCATCCAAAGGAGAGTGTCTTTGAAGGGGTGATGCAAAGATAAGACACAAAGTTCCCGGCAGGTTCAGAAAGTTCCTCCTGCCTCTGCTCCCACCACTTGTCCATGTGTGGATGAAAAAGTGGCAGCCCAACTCCCTGAGGTTCCTAACCCTTGCTGCAGGACACACATGTTCCAAACACAGAACTACAACTGCTGCCTCCCAGATAAGGCACTAGACTCCTCACAGTGTCACACAAAATCATCAGCTTTGTATTTTCTGTGGCTCTGTCACGTGGCAGTGGTACCTGACTTGTGCTATGCAGTATTTTCCCAGAGAATGAACTCGACTTCGGCTCTAAAACTTGCTAGACAAAACTGGGCTAACCTGCATGTCTGTAAGAAAGGTAAGAACAGCATGCTTGTGCAAAAGTGGGACAGAGGTAATTTTTGAACAGTTTACAAGCCTATAATTCTGACCTTATTAGACAATGATAAAGAAAAGGTACAGTCCAAGCATTACAACAAAACCCAACTTTCCAAAATCCTAAAGACAGTGTAGCTCAAGCCAGCAAAACATAAATTTGCTCATGGCAATATGAGAAGAAAAATCTTTGTGATGTAGAAACAGATGTCACTATACATTTTTCAAAATATGGCATTACCCATCGATCTGTATGTGTGGCTTCACTGATGATATTTCATAAGCATTTCAACTACTTTATTCTAAGTATATCAGAGTGAATTGGGAATACCATAGTCTTTCTTATAAGAGTTTCTATTTACATGAAAACTTACTGTAACTAATCACTTAGAAAGACTAGTCAAAACAAACAAAAACCCCTGTTTCATCAAATTAAAAAGCCTCAATTACAGAAAGTCTGACACAGCCAAGATATAATTATGATCAACATCAGACAGAGACGCATAAAAAGTGAAAAGTGCAGTCAGAATATTCAGTGTGTCAAGCACAGTGAATGTGATCCCAGCTGCACAGTATTTCAATATAATTAAACCACACTTCTTACACAATGTAAGTTAAATGACAGGCAAGAGTGAAGTAACTATCAGCTTTCTGGTACAGGAATACTAGCATTGAAAAGTTATTTTCAAGATTTTTTTAAAGGAGTAGGCCAAAAATAAATTTTGGTTGTTTCTCAGTGAGGAGCACCCTCTTTCACTTTAATATCATGACCTGTGTGCACAACCCAAGAAGCATTTAGTTAGTTTTATATTATAGTCAAAATGCAGCAGGTTTGAAAATGAGAGCTAATTCTCCTGTACAGACAGAGGTTTAACAAAACCCAAGAAAATGCTTTAGCCTAGGATGTACTCACTGCAGTTTCCCCACCTTCTCTACAGTCTTCCATTTGTGGCAGTAAAACCCTGCTGAGTTTAATTAATGCATAGAATTCACTTCTTACAGTTGCAACGAGAGAAATAAGAAAATTAAAGTATATATTTGTGACAAGGGATATTAGCTACTTTGAGCTTATTAAGTCAGGCAAGCAGTAGTACAGCCCTGATGCTGTGGGAATTATTACTGTAGCACAATTTCTGAAAAATATCTCACAGTCAAATCCAAGGTTTGTTTTTGCTATAAATGCCCAATTATTTGAGCTGGTGTCTGCTCTGGAGCACAGCCTAGAAGAGCAGGACATGTCTGGCAGGCCTGGATTCCCCTCCACCCCCAACTGGATTACCTGTCTCTTTGGAGGAATGGTGGGACTACATTTGGGAGCCATAGTATGTGGCAGCACTTTTTGAGGAAAAAGAAAGCCAGCTCTGCTGTAAACTGGAGAATCAGAACTGTGACACCACAGCACTTGGAGCAGTTTTATTGCCAAAGGGACACATCTGATTTCCTGGGTTGTGAAGCAAGCATGGAGGTCTGTGCTGTTGCAGCTATGCTGGCAATGATATCAAATTATAGCTCATTTCAACTTGACTTTTACAAACCTACATAAACATCCAGACTTGAAAAAAAGCCGCCCAAACTAACAGAAAGTGTGATGGCTTCTAATTAATTACAGGAAAGAAAGTCAAGTTTTATCATCACTGAGATTTTAGGATGTAAACAGAAGTCCAAATATTGCCACAAATGAAGTTGCAACCAGGGTAGCCTGGGGTCATTCACATATGCTGCAGCCCACCTTGATTTAAATCTTACATCTTATTTAATTTTTTCATACCTACACCCAGCTTTAGAATGGCTGAGTAGCAAAAAATGCTAAATATATGTAAACCAGAGATGGGATTAATATTTTCCCCTACAAAAAGACCTAGAATGTTTCACATAGGAACAATATAAATGATATGACAATAGAGAAAGGTATTCTCTCATGATTTCCAAGCTACATCAATTGGATTGCCCTGGGAGAGACTCTAGTCCTCCACTCTAGTACTACACTTGTAGGGAACAGTTACAGAAAGTTCTTACAGGTTTGCAAGAAGCTTATCAAATTATATCAATTCTCTAGGGTAGATCTTGTCCTGCATAAGTGGCAGTAGAGAAGCCTGGAGCTAGAAAAGCAGTAGTAAAGGGAGCACTACTATGAATCCAGTTCCCTTTTATCACTTACAGATAGGAGATTATTTTCCAGCATCTGTCAGAATGAAACTGGAAGAGAAGGACAAAGTCCAACTCCATTAACTCAATGCCTGTTACCTGTCCACAGGTGACAACTCCACTGAATAAACAGAAGATCCCATTTTAATCCCCTGTAGTCTAATCCATTACCAAATTTAAAATATATACATTATAAAATGCATGTACATGTCCCTTCGCCAATTATTAAACAGAGAAGAAATCCAGATTCTATGCTTAAAATTCCACACATTCCCATGAAAGAGCACAGTGAGGAGACAGAACCAACCTGCTGGCTCACAAAGATTGAAAATTTAAACAAATAGATCAATAATTCTCCACCTGAAAGAAATGATGAGTTCTCAAAACATAGAACTTTACCTTTGTAAGCAGTTCAAAGACAGTCTCAAACTTTAAATTATGACTTTAATTTTCTTCTTATAGATAATGAACACATATGCAGTCAGGACATAAGCTTGCACTTGCTTTAATCATACTGGGTGCCAGCTACTGATATGTAAAGAGCAATTCAGTTAATTAAATACAGGTGTCAAGGGCCATTCTTGATGCCCAAGGGCAAACTATCAGCTGGACTCCAGCTGCCACAGAAGGAAAACACATCTCCCATGAGTCCTATGATGACATCTAGCTCTGTAAGGCTGTCTTAGATTACCTGGAACACATAAAATGGCACTCAAGCTCCGTGTTTGGCAGTTAAATCACTCGGATTGTCCCACTGACCTCCATATATCAGCTCAAGTGAGTAACTTCCAAGAATAAAAAGCTGACTCCGTATTCAAGAATGTACAGCACCAGAACCATAAATGATTCACCTTTAGCTGTGACACTGTAGAGTTTGGTCTGCTACAAATCAGTAACAGAAGCAGTGACAGAAAAGCAGCAGGTATCACCACACAAGTGATTAAAATAAAATATGAGTAGCTCACTCCCAAGTTAAAGGCTCAGCTGTCATACTGGTTTGTGTATATCAGTGGAATATTATCAGAAATGTATTTCTGAAAAATTATTCACAGTGCTGCTATCTCTGTCTCTTCCATGTGTTCTCTGCCCTCAAAAAGCACACCAGAGCAATCTTTTATTTGCCAGGTATACCTGTGCTGACTCACGTAACCAGTTAAAAGGCCAATAGGAAAGTGTCCATCTTAAGTGCATGGTTCTCTTTCTCTACTCTCTAATATATCAACAACAGATAAAGTAGATTTTAGGCACAAGAGAACAACAAAACCAATTTTACATCAACCCATTTCCTCAATTTGCTAATGAGAGCCAAAGAACAACACAAGAAGAAACTTATTCCTCAGTAAGATCTGTGCAAGGAATGAAGCAAAGCACTTACCGTGTCTTGGGATTTATCTTTGACATCATAGACTGTTAGTTTGATTTTAGTTTCCTCATAGATGGGGTATTCCGGTGGGAAGGTCACACCAGTCAAAAACAGTGGATCTTTTGTACCCTGTTTAACATGAGTAAACACTCAGTAAGGTAACAGCTGTGCAAGGTGTGGGATGTCACTATGGAGGCACAGAAACCCAAAAGGTGTCAGCTGTCTACAGCATAGATGGGAACAGCTCAGGCTTATCACCCAATCAATAAGAAAAACAAACAACCTTAAAACTTTATCAGGAAAACTAAAAACAAACAAGCAAAACCCAAACAAAACCACAACAACTTCCTGGAAAGTTTTTTGACTGGAAAGGACATGAAATGTTTCTAAAGAAGAGCTTAGTAACACAGTTTTGAACTGCTCAGCCAGTATCAGGTTCTGGAATACAACCAAACCCTTTCTTACTCCCACTTTCTGAAAGCACTGCAATTTCGTCTTAATTTAAATGAGCTAAAGATTTAACTTGAACACACATACAAGAAAGAGCAATCTTCATTAAGCCACAATAACAAGTGTATAGAAATGCTACAGAGATTCTTGGTATGGCATTAAGACTTGATTTGTGGAGGGGGGATTGAAATGCTCCTCTTTAGGCAGTACTGCCATAAAATAACATTCGTGTGCTTTGAAACATTATGGTTACACCTAAAAGCCATACACAGAAGTAATTATATCATAGCTAAAGAGATACAATTAAATGAATCATACAAAATGTTGTTTATAATTTCTTAATGTTTAATTATACTTAATTTCCAAAGATTACCAGGCATGTGTCCTTAAGTTTTCCATTAAATTTAAAAATAAAATAAGGATTGTTCATGACAAAGGTAATTTATCTTATCTTATGGATTAACTTTCTGTGCCCCTGTCTTCCCCTCCACCAAAGCTTAACTACAAAGCCTTGACAAAACAAATTCAGGAATTTATTGAGGTTTAGGACATTGCATTAGGAAATGCATCAACTTCTATTAAAATATATATATATTTATAGTTATCTATTCATCTTCTGCATGACATCATTCCAGACAGTCTGCACTGAAACATCCTGATCAGATACAAGATATTTGAATTAAGCAGTTTCAGGATGGTTGAGGGCTGAAACCATAATAATTTAATTAGCAGTTGGTTGAAAGTAATCACACAAAGAGTTCATGAAATATTCTCATTGTATTTAACAGTTAAAACAGGCCTCTGGTGAAATCATGTGTGTTTACAATGAGACTTCCCTGCTCCTAATGAATCTCTCCAGTAAGTTAAGCAAGTTACACCTACATTGCTCACCCTTCATTTTCTCTAAACCATTTTTGCTGTTTCTGACACCGATGGTTACAGGGCAAAGTGAGGACTAGCAAAGCAGTCTCAGACAACATTAGTTGTAATGTATGATGCAAGTTACTAATTATTTTATATAAAGTCACAGACATTACGTACACAGGTTCTTTTCCCAAATTATAGATGTAAGGGTAATATTTTTCAAGTTGCAAAAGCATCAACTCTCTAATGGAAAAAGTCAGAATAAGAAACAAATGGGAAATCAGAGCACATAATACACCTATGTTTTTCTGCAATTTAAAAATACTTTCCAAACTCACTATCCTCTTAATTCAGTTTTATTTAGCACTGCCTTGTCCTTTCATGAGAGAAACTATTCCCTGTTTCATTCTAAGCTTATGTCTGGAGAATTGGAATATTCTCCATGTCTCTAATTGGAACAACGGAGCTTTCATGAAAAGCCAAGTTAATTTCTGTTTATCCTGGTTAAATGCCAAGAACTACAGCACACTTAGGTATGCTTTACTAACTGCCAGAGTGTGCTTGTCTTACCGAAGACTATGCACTAACTTGTTTTATCCCAAACTCACTTTCTAAGGAAGAAATGAGCAATCCATTAATCAACATGTTAATTGAACAAGAAAGACTCTCACCTCCACGATTTCAGTGCTTGAATACCGCGTCAAAATGTGCTCTGCTGGATGCACCACCGAGACTTGGATAAACGTATTCAGCTTCCGATCACGGGTAGCAGCCACTAGATCCTTGCATGCTGGAGACAGTGCAAAATAAAAATGAAATACTCAAAAGCAAACTCCAGGAAAATGCTGTCACAAGCACAGGACAAAGCAGACCATGCTCCGGCTCCAGATTAAATCTCCGGAGACAAGTCGATTTAACAGAGGAAGTCCCTTGGAAGTAAGTTACAGAAATAGGAAGTCACATGCCACAGAACCGAGCTGAGATCTCGTTTCCACTAAAAATACTTGCAGCTTCTGCAAAGCTCCCTGCCAGAGGCTCATCAGCCCCGGTCCACGGGCGTGCGTGCGCATACGCGCGCACTTACACACGCTGCAGTAGTAGTTAATTTTACATACCTACTCATTTCATTTGCCCACAAAATCTCTCTCAGCAGCCTTGTTGGATCCTCTCTTGTCTGACAATTTTCCCAGTTACACAACTGCTCCAAACACATTCTGAACAGCTAATTGCTATCAGTGGTAAAGTTTGTTTATGTTGTTTGTTACTAATTGTGAACTTAGCAGAACTAGTTGTCAGAGATAAATCTACTTACCTAAAAGCAGACAGCAATATAACCAATTCTTTTGTCAGAATATACATACATACACACACACACATATATATATATATATATGAGAATTGCATTCTGCCTATATAGCATCATTATTAAAACTCATTCTACCTAATAGAGAAATTCAGTTCTGGTTGAATAATTCATTTTTATCCTGGGCTCAGAGTCCTGCAGGTGACTGAGATCATTCTTTAGACTAGCACACCTTGTGCCTCCAAAATGAAAGGGTGAAAGCAGTGAAGAAAAAGGAGGAGGAAATAAATAAAGGCACCATTAGGTGCTCCACAGAAGGGACACAGATTAATGGGGCATAAACTGGCTCAAAAGCAAAACCCATCCACCTTTTATTCTTCCCTAAGGAATATACAGCAGTGAACACGGTAGTGGGATCTACTCAGTGCTTTCTGCGGGGTAATAAACTACCCTGGGATCTCAGAAGCCTGAGGCAAGCAAAAAAAAAGCCCATGATTTCAGAGAGGGTAATTGTCAAGGAAGAGCTGAGGGTATTTTCTACGAGCCACTGCCTACCAGGGGCTTCCTCAAGTGCAGCTGACCTTTAACTTTTCAAAAGGTGAGTCAGATTATCCTCACAGCAAGCAAACTTGGTCTGATGAGAAGCCAATGCTAGAAAAGCTCTGATAAATACAAAAGGCCAACTCAGCTTGTTTTATACCTTTTTTTTCCTTTGGGCTTGAACCTGCTGCTGGAGTAAATAAAAGGAAAACCGGCTGAAGCTTTTTTACCACTCTTTTATTACAGTTAAAAGAGACAGGGAGACAATTAAATCTAACCTACAGAGGTTAAAGTTTTTGCTTTAGTCCAAATTACCAATGAAATCTCCTGGTACATAATCTCAAACTGACCCTATTATTATTTGGTGGAAAATGTGGGATAAGCACAAAATTTGTGCGTGATGAAGTCTTTATGAAACAGCTGATGTAACGGCACCAGGTTCAAAATAGCGAGTTGACAGCAAGTCTTTGCTGCTAAGATAATGCTCACTGCATTATTCAAATGACTGAATATTAGCACTACTTGACATCACCTGAAAAATTACAGTAGCTTTACTGAAAAGCAGTTGCCAAAGCACAAAAAGGTAGGCAGATGCCTTTTGACACTATTTGACTTTGTCCCCTCTGAAGCTGATCACAGAATTAGTAGCAGATCACTGAGATTGGCAAATATAGCCGGTTCCCCCCACAAAACCTGATCTCATGTCACCATACAACCCTTCAATATTGCACTGTATAATCATTTTTTTAGAATGTAGCACAGTTTCAGAGGAATGGCAGGAGAGCTCATGTCCACTATCAAAAGCTGGAATAGTGAGACAGACAAATTTTTCACAGCCAGCACACAGGAAGGCTAGCCAGCTCAGAATTCAATAGAATACAACAAAAGGGAGAAAAACAAAGATGGAGACACGTAGAAAAAATAAAATAGACCCCCAAAAAACACTACTAATGACTCTGGCAGGAGCTCGACAGCTGAACTCTTACAAAAAGTACTAGTGCCTGATGAATGGAGGTAAAACCCTCACAAATAATAATTTGATCTAGCTGGGGCTTGTCTCAAATACATTATCTAGATGTGACTAAATCTTTTAGCTGCCAAGAGCACAGGCTTTTATCCTATTGAGAAACCTTTAACAATAGGAAGAAGATTTGCACTAAAGTGGTCACCACCTTGGTACTATCTGAACATAAGAGACAATTTATTTCTGTGACAGTACTGCAATCCAGTCATTAGATCATTTTTCCTGTAAAAAGGTGGCTTAGCAGCATGATCTTGAATTTCATTGGGCAGAGTTGACAAGAAAATAACTCATCTGCATATCTCCAGTAGGGAAGATCAGCAAAAAGCATCAGGACTCTTTGGGAGACTCGGGTGCAGAAGGATAAATGAAATTAAATGAAACCTGCATCTACTTTGATGACAGTGTTATTTATCTCTATTGTGACACTGGACTACTGCTGTTCACAACTCTCCTTTCAGTCAGAGGATATTCAATAAAGTTGCCCCTGGTAGAGAACACAGAAGTTGTCAGTTTGAGCCACAGTGCATCACTTCCCTTCAAAACAGCCCAAATGAAAAGTTTAACAAAACAAAAGGACTACTTTTCAGCTGATGCCAAAGAATAAAAGCTTGTTATATCCTGTTCTCAGGCTGGCAAGCTTCACAGCCCCGTGCTGCATTATTGCCCTTTGAATGATTTTACTATCAGCACCTCCAAAAAACTTAGGTAGCCAAAGAAACAAAGTGGACAAAGTGAAACATTACACAGTTAGGAAAACAGAAGACCAGCTACATGTTATATGTTTAAACATGTGTGTTAGGTATTATTAGCACATCACTCAAACAGAACCTGATGAAAACACAAGCATGAAAGGCATTCTGAGGCTGTTTCTTAACTGCAAATGTAACTCCGTGAGTGCAGGTAACAACAATACACTTCCCACCATAAACTACACCCAAGCAGACCACAGGTCATGTTACCTCTCAATACTTCACTACGTCTGAATTAATTCTGGAAAAATTCATCAACAAAACTCAGTGAAATGAAGTGCCAGCTTGTACTTACATGCCAAAAGTATATGAATCTACTCATTGTGACTGTTGACTCAGTGTTTTAAAGCCTGAGTCATCCATTCCCCTGCTGACCCCACCTCTGCTGAGCCTATCAGTGTACAGTGAATGTTTAAGGAAGAACTGCATTAGGAATAATTTATGCTTTAATATCAACAAAGAAAAAAGTTAAAATGGCAGGAAGGAACAAACCCTCTTCTGATATTTCACTGTTCTCTGTGCTGCGCTGACATGACTGCTGTGCTCTTTGTCCTTCTGTGTGTGTGTGGCCGCAAAAAGAAATAAAAGACTGGTTACTGTTTCCTCATGAGACCTTGGAGGATTTTTTGAAAAAGTTACTTCTATATAGGAAGAAAACACAGAGAAAAACTAAAATTCCCAATTACTATATAACAAGTAAGGAGAAAGGAAACAACCAAAACCCAAACCAGAAATAACCTGGAAATTCATCATCTACCTTCCCTGAAACTAACATTTCTGACCAGACACTCACTACTCTCTGCTTCCAGCACAAATCCCACTGTAGCCAAAAAAAAAAAAATTAGTCTGGCAGAGAAACAGGGAGATGCAACATCTCCCAGAAATGGAAAAGATCCAGCAGCTAGAACAAACATGGGCAGTGGGAATGAAAGATATCCCCAGCTCGGAGCTGTTTGGGAAATAAGCCAAGGAGGAGACCAAAAACTGGGAAATGGCATTGAAACTGAATAGTTTATTTTTACTGGTGAGGAAAAATACAGTACACTGGTGAATGTCTTCTCATAGTCTGGATTCACATAATGCATGTATTAACCTATATGACAGTGTGAAGGTAGCTCTTTCCTTAATCAGTGACAGAAACACTGTTTCCCACAGATTCGTTCCTTCCCATATTCCTAACCAAAACAGATTCCAGGGGGCTGGCTAGGAACAGGAATTAACAACATAGCTGTCTCCAGGGCATGCTATTTTGTATGCTGTCAAAACAACAGAAAATTAGTAGTATTGAAGACAAGGGGCATGGGAAAAGTCTGGGTCTCACACACATATATACGTGAAGGGAATGTTCAAATTTTTATTCATTTTATTGGCAACGCAGCAGTATTATTATCCCAAAGCAACTTAGTTTATAAATAATAATGTACAGCCTGCTTTGATAAACTAATTAGTAAGGTGTAGCTATTCCTTAGTGGACAAAAGGACATGTTAAAGAAGGGAACACCACACTTGTGCTACAAGCAGAACACTGAACAGCACACAGTTTGCTTTCCTCCACTGTGGGGGGGTGTTGGGGATGGTAGGGAAGTGTAAGAGAAGGAAATACACATCAGCACTGCTTCTGCCTCTGCCAAAAAGGAATACCTTCAGTCAGGTAAAAACATGCAAAAGCTTAGGAACAATCCAATTTTGGAACACACAGGAAAAAGCTTTGGCCATACTTCTGAATTAAGAGTGCAAACGCAACTACGAGAGGGCTGAGAACTGAACAGCAGTGTGTTCTCTGTTTGGCAAAACATGCCTGAAAGCAAACAGAATGAACATTTGAGGATGGGCATTAGCACAGAATGGTGTCAATGAGCATCCCTGCTACTGCTCTGTATTAAACCTCATTAACTGGTTTATCATAAATACTACTAACTGGTGTCCCATTCCTGTGCCAGCAGAAATGCTTCAGTTTGCTGATGGGGACAGAAAGATCAGAAAAGTTTCTCACACAATTTGCAATGGGAACTCCCAGAACAATTTACCATGCGACTCTAAATGTCAAAGGATATGGCCACAAAAATTATTATGTCCATGTTATCACAAGATGAGGGAACAGTTATATAGCCATGCAACAGGTATGCATTAGGAGGGACAGTCTTTAATTGTAGTGACCAAAATAGACGCTCAGACTCAGGTGAACTCTATAATGAAAAGAAACTCTGTGCAATAGAAGACTACATTTAGAGCACATATACAAAAAAGTAAAGAACCACTGATTTTTACCTACAAAGACGTTCAAGATCACTGTTCCTGTCTCTGGGGATGAGAAGCTTCTATAAAAATATATCTGTTCTCTAGAACATACAGCTGGTTGCTAAAGTAACCTAGTTATATTTTCAAGGAAATGTACCTACATAAAACAATCAGTATCCTTCAGGGATGTCTGTAATAAACAACAGGAAGAAAATTTCTACCAACAATCCAAGGAGAAAGGTGACAGGGAAGTCTTATCAAATGAAGCATAAAAAAATTATCTCTTGGGCATCTCTACAAATATAGGTTTAGGGAGAATAAACCCCCACATGCATTGTACAATATTAACAGTACTATCTGTAAATAATATATTAGTATGCTGTCCAGAAAAACAGCAATCATTACCCACTTAATTTGCAGCTAAAAGAACATGATTATTTATGAGTCATTGAAATAAGATATACATGAATGCTGCTGGGGGCAACGCTGTATGCTGATGGAGGGTAGGGACAAGTGATCATGCCCATGAGTTGCCAGCTACACTCATCATCTTATTTGCAGATGAAGTGATTAACCTGGTTAGAATTACCACCATGAAAATCAGAAGTGATCTATTTCAGAAAAAGGCCTGTGTGAGTGTAGCTGCAAAGGTGCTTTGATCCCAGCTCAAGTGGTGGAGTGTGACTGCCAGAGTGGTGCTTGGATTTTCAGACGGGAAAGTTTCCTTAGCAATACAAAGACTCAACCTGCAACTTTTCACTGCCATTGCCAGCATTTCCTGAGCAGGAGTTTCAATTCTTCTGACATGCTAGAACAGGTCTATCTCCTCTTACAACTTTGCTATTCGGGTGGACAGCCCCAGATACTACGGTGTTTAAGTATGAGAGATGAAGAGGCTCAGGAAACAGGCTGACTGGCTCAATGCAGCTCACAAGTACCATATCTGCACTGCAGGAGCGAATGTGTGGTTACACGTGTTATGTATCCATCCGGTGCTATTTACATTTGTTGTGCATTGATCCGCAGCTAACGTCGGACACTGTTCCAGCACACCCACAATCCTGCTCCAGCTTTATTTACAGTTGTGGAGAACTGAATTCCATCATCTTCCTGCTCTAGACTTCAGCTACACAACAGCAACAAGAAGAGAACTTCCAGCTTGGATTATAAAAGCTCCTTAAGTAATGAAACAAACTGCTTTTGATCAAGATTGGTGAGCTTCTTTAATTTTTGAAAAATGTGTCTGAGAATATGTATCTCTTTCAAGTAATTACAAAAAATGTCACTTGTCCCAAAAAGATTGCATTTCCTTACTGAGCACACTGTGACTCTAACAGCACAGAAAACTTTCTCCAAGATGCTGCAGTAGAATTGTGACAGCAAAGCAGATCTCTTGCTGTTTGCTTTAGATTATCTATTATCCTCTTTCCCTCTGTTCAAAATCATCCCACTCATGACACCACCTCCTAATGATATTTAGGCTATGATCTTCAGTGTTCTAGTGAGAGAAATGAAGAAAGAAGGGGGGCAGGGGAGGAAAAGGCTTGAAACCTTACAAAAACTTGCTACACATTACTACACTCCAAAATATATTCATATCAAAATCAATTTTGATACTGCTATTCCAAGGCTGCAATTTATTTTGGGGTTGTTGGTACTTCAGAATACCACAAAAGGGTTTAAATCTTCATGGAAACAGAGGTAAATACTATTTCCTCCTTCACCTTTTCCTAATATTCTCATATCAAGTATCTAATGAAGAAATAATCAGGCTGTAATTTCTCTCACAGATTTCTCAGTATCCAAAAGATAGAGTGGTTATAAATTAAAGTACCAGATGAAGAATCAGAAGATCTGCAAATGGTAAGCAAGCTTCCATTTCTCTTTGAACTATGACCTTCTTTATACCATAAGCTCATGGAAAACAATTAGAACCCACAACAATTTCTTGCCAATTTTATAAATAAAATATATTCTTCTTGTTCCTAACATTTTCCACCTCTTTGGAAATAAAATAAAAGTAAAAAAATATTTCAGCAATACCACAAGAAGATAAAAAGAAACAAAAGTGCCAAGTCTCAAAGTTTTCAGTCTGCCACATCTGTTTATATTACTGCAGCACACATTGCTTCCTTTGACATGAGCATTTATTCACTGCTATACCAGTTGTCAAGTGCAGCATTACATGGGTTTGATCCTCAGTTGCAATATTGCTTTACAACACTGTAGAGACAGGGTTTTTCTCTAATATGTAAAGAAAATTCAGCTGTTGCTTAGCCTGACTCCAAATCCATGTCACCAATGCATCTTCACAAGATACTTTCAGGCTTGCCAAGGAAAGAAGCTCCCCTCTCAAAACAAAGGCTGGCAGTCAAACAACTACAGCAGAGTCCAGCAACTACAGCAGACAAGAATGTTCAGGAAGAGCTCTAAACAACCTGAAATCTTTTAGGGTGCTTCTTTGGTGTACAACAGCTGCTCTAAGCAGCTGTAAGGGAGCTGCTCTGGCTCCTGGGTAGAAGTCCAGCTACAGGAGCACCAGCCCTCAGGAGGAAGTGATCCACCTGTAGACTGGACAAGCCACCCAAACCTGCTGATCTTAGCATTGACATGAGTACACTTAAATGCTGCAGATTTAGAGGCTGCATTAAGGATTGTGTGTGAAATTCTCTGGAGCCAGCTCAATAATTAATTATAAGCTAATTGATGTGTGGCCACAGCCCTGATGCCCATGAGACTCTGCTAGTGAAAAAAATTATTAATTCCTTCTTTAAATAAAAATGTTACATAGTAAAGGTAATCAAATGAAGATACCTGAAGGACAAGATGCAGTAGGGAGCAATATTAACAACAGTAACTCACAAAAGAAAAGACAGACAATAATAAAAGCAAACTATAGGTCTAGTGTCTTACTGAACAGCCTTAAGATTCATCTGTGTGAGAAGAGCGGTGTTCCTTTCATTTTGCCAAGGAAGGGCACAAGAAAGTGATGTAATTTCAACTTAATAGAGATTCAAAAAAACACCCCTTTAAAAAAAATTTTAAAACCTTACCAAAACCACCTCCTCAACATACCCTAAAGGAAGAGAACAGGAACATTTGAGCCCTGTAGTACTCTCCATGTGAAGTGCTCAAAAGAGGTAAAATGTGGCCTTTAAAAAAAAGTAGGCAGCATATGATTTACCTGTATGTTTCTAAATTTTTTTTTTTTTTAAACCCCTACTCTGCTGGGTTCCTAAATGTCAGGCTGATTCACAACTGGTTCTCATTGCACAGGTGTCTGATGTTGAAAATGACCAGCGAGACAGCCTAAAAAGATGGCCCTCTACAGAAAACACAATGCAAAGCACTGACTAATCCCTCCAATATGCCAGAGGTGACCTTTTAGGAAAACAAAACCCACACATGTCAAAGGAAAGCAGACTAAAATGTACTTCAAAGACAAGGCAAAGAAGAGCAAGACACACTTTTAATCAAAGGAGAAAATAGATTTCTGCAATCCAGAACAATCACTTTTAGCCCAGTAATGATTAAATTTCCTGGTAGGGAAATGCTTGATAAATGTTAAATAATCTGCATTCACACTGTAGCTAAAAGAAGATGTTCTGACATAAGTCTTGTTTGAAAAGGTGGCATTTCTGGATTAATGCTGAAATTAAAGGTCCAAATAAGAGACAATGATTAACTCCTCAGATGATTCTGAAGCAGTCATTCTGACCAATAATTTATGATTGCCTTAATAGCATGAGACCTGCACAAGACAGCAAAGTAGAACTACTTCACAAGGAATTTTAGAAAACATCTATTTGTATATTTTTTTTTCGCATAAATGACAGTCCAGAAATAATAAAACCTCACAGGTCAAGGGTCATTTTAGAGGAAGAGCTTGAAGGAATCAATCTCCCATGAACATCCTGCATTTATTTACTTGCATATTCTGAAAGAATAACCTTTCCTCCTAATCTTCTCTAAAAATGTACCTCAGTCATGAGAACTCTGGTGGTACAGACAAATAGCCTTATATAAAGTACAGGGTGAAAAACACCATAGTGACTGTAGCTGTTGGGATTGCCTACATGTTATTTTAAAGTAACATTTTTTTAAGTGGCACATACATTTGTATTTCTAGTTTCTTCAATATCAACACCAAGCTCATTTCCCCTCCAAGACACTGGCTCCTAATTATTACCCTAAATTTTCAACTCTGCAGTGTGTATTTTGAAGAAGATTTAAAAGCAGAGACATCAATGATTTCTACAAAGGAGTAAGACCCAAACCAGAAAATTTGGTCCTTATACTATAAATACACTCTCATTTCTAGCAAAAGTTTCTTCAAAGTTGAACAATGGCAACAATATATTTGAAAATGCCTTGATTTTGATATGTTGATACACGTGAAGACAGAGCTGATTTTTTCACAGAGATATAATTTTAAATTATTTCCACTCATTTGTATAAAGTAATATTAGTTCAGGATTAAAAGGAGACAAAAAAAAGAAAAAAAGAAAACAAACAAACAAAAAATCCCTTTTATTTGTCACTTTAGAGACACTGTCTAGCAGATTTGAGAACTAAATCTTAAATTACCTAGGTATTGCAGCTCTTCATCTTAAAGTTGAAAACAGTGCTAGCCCACTTCAGTTTTAAAAGCAGCTCATTTACAATCCTACAGAAAACAATTCCCAGCTTCTCAGGTGTGAAGAATTCTCATCTTCAAGGAATGCTAAGACCAAATTCTTCTTAACCCATCATAATGAAATTCTACACTCCTTCAGCCTCTCAGAAATCAATCTTAAAAGCAACAGAATTCCAGAATGAAGCTTTAGCTTGTTTTGAACATTGGAACAAGATTGAAGTAAATTTTAAAAATGCTTCTTTATTACATGTCAGTTTTATATTCCACATAACAGGCAAAAACCACTCTAAAAATATGGTTGATAATAATAATTAAAGTGTCCATAACTGGACTAGAAAATTTATTGGCCACAGGGAGTCAGGGTAAAACAATGAAGAAAAGCATTCTTAAGCATTTTGTTTGTTTTCAGTAAAGTACCTCAGGTCAGACCGCTAGTCATGCTGCATCTAGTGTTGCGTGGGATTTTGTGCTGCTGCATTTAGGAGAATTCCAGTCTTCCCAGGGCCTGCAGGAGAACCTGATTTTTGAGTCAAATCTCACCACAGGACATGCATTTCAGAATTTCCAAAAATAAGTACATCTATAACTAATGTGTTCAAAAGGGGAGCATGACTTTAGTCTTCTATTAATTCCATGTTTCTCTATTTCTGTAACTTCTGTTTCCACATATGAGGATTAAAAACAAGTCCATTGGGAAATGTTTTATAACATGAAAGTATTACTGCAATTATTTCTACAGGCATATTCAGAGATGTATTTAACAACGGCCACTTGAAACACAAATGTTCAGCTAACGCAGCGAAGTACCACTAGAGTCAAAAAGTCAAGAGCTATCATGCTTTGAGTTATTAAAAATGTTTTCAGTTAATATATTATTGGCCTAACAAAAGAGAGTTGCTCCATTTCTGTTTAGTCATTACCATTCTGCACAACAGGCACCAAGTCTGTGACTACTATAACCTGTAAATCATTTGCTTGCTTTTTGTCTTCCAAAAAATCTTTACCCTTTTGGAATTATGAGCTGACTTTACCTCCACAGAGAAAGATACACAAGGGAAGAGATGGAAAGAATTCTCCAGGCAACTTTTCACAAAATGTTCTAGTCTGGGCTAAAGGTTAGAAAAGACCAACTGCAAAAAGTGACAGCAAAAAAGCTGAAAGTAAACTCTGAACAAGCCAGAGATATCCACGAGTGGGTTTTAAACAGAATAACCTGAGCCTCCACACACCTGCTACCCGGCTTTGGAGCTATTTGAAGTCCCCAGGTATTTAAGCTTTGAACTGCAAGAGGTCCCTAAACACCTGCAGGATGGCTCCAGGGCACATCCCGACTGTCTCAGCCCTGACAATGCAGAGCAGCTCCAAGCACACCTCTGGCCCTATCAGGATGTGAAAAGCACACACCTCTCCTGACAGGGCTGGCAGGCAGTGGCAGGGCACAGCTGCTCCTCCACCTTCTGCAGAAACATCACTGCTGATTTCCTTCACTACACACCCGCCGGGGCGGCTGAAGGAGAAATGGGGCCAGTGCCTCTCTTGATTCAACAGAGCACTGGACCAGAAAGGGGTCCCACACTGAGCAGATCCACAGGTTTAGCATTCTGCCCACCTCCAACATAACAGCTGCAAACAGTTACACCAGAGAGAGGAAGACTTAAGAGTCTGCTTGCATCCGCTCAAAGCTCTCACCTTGATTGCGAAATAAGGAAGATTTTCCTGGGAGCAGGCACAGAGGGCACAGAAGATAATTGTAATTTGGTACTTTACATATATTTTTTTACATTCCAGTAGCACTGAACTCAGGTATCTGTCCATCATCACTCCAGAACTGAGGTCCACACCACTGGAAAAAGGGCACTAATCACTTAACAGTCATCCTCAGCTTATTTTGTCTTTGCAAATTCTTTTCTTTGCAGAGAAAGGGATAAGAGTTTCAACTCAGGGTAAAAGTCCATTTCAATTTTATTCCTGCCCAACACCACTGCTGCAAATACATGTTTAGTAAACGTGTTTTACATCAAGCTTGCCTTTTGCAAACATCTCCATGAATAACTCTTCCTTGAGAGAATATACAGAAAAAAAAATAAACATAATTTTGTACATATACAAAAATTCATAAAAATGAGCACCAGTAACATATTATCCAGGCCAAGACCATTCACAAAACTAATTTAACAATAGCTGACTCTATCCAGTCCTGACTCTCTTTGCCCAAAAAGAAAGGCAATTCAGGCTGGTCTTAAATCCTTTATGGTGTCTTCAGTGTGCCCCACAAAACAGTTTAATTATAATGCTCCCTAGAACAGCTTGAGTCCACACAGATAGCAACAATTTTCAATAGCCTAATTTCAACATAACTGTAAGTGACTGTTTAGAGCTCCTGAGGATTTTTTAGATCACAAGCAAGGTATCAACAACAGTAAGGATCAACAGATATCTTACTGTCCATACACAGTACAGGATGTTGGAGGATCTGTGTCAAACCAATCACTACCAGCTCCAAAAAGCCTCCAAACTCTTTCTGGAAAGTTACATGACAAATCCCTGGCACAGAGATGTTGGAATCACCCTTAAGCTTAACAAGTCTAACCTCCCTGCCCAAACAGGGTCAACCACAGCAGGCTGCATCCACTTGAGTGTTCACAACATCCAACAATGGAGACTTCACAACCTCCTGAGGTCACCTGTGCCAGTGCTTGACTACCCTCACAGTAAAACAAAAATCCCCACTATCCTTGTCCAGTAACTCCAAAATAAAATTTATTTCTCATTCCTGCTTGGAAAAAATCCCAGGGCTGCAAGGGCCATTAGGCAGCAGCAGAGAAAACTAAGATGTCAGGCACTGAAGCACACAACCAGGGATACTAAAAGTGGCTCTGCAGCAAACTCAGTGGTACACACAATTTCTTTTTTAAGTAGACAAAGATTAAAATTTTAATGCTACCACACTTTGCAGTTTGATGAAAAAAAAGCACTGTTTCTAGAAGAAAGAGTGTCATTTTAAAGGATTTATGAAGCTGTGGAAGCAGCATCTATTGCTGAAAATATTGTGCAGACACTGTACACCTTTTAAGCTTCCCTGACAACAGCATAGTTAAGGAGTTAAGAAAAAAAAATAAATCTATTGCGTTCTGAATAGTTAAAATGTCATCTTCCTGGGGGGCAGAAAAAGATTGGAAGGAGGCAGCAGGGCCAGGACTGCCATCCAAATCTCAGTTGTAGGTAAGGAAGTCTAATAGAGCTTTCTATAACAACAAAGGGATAGTTCACCCTTATTTGGCTTGTTGCTCTCTGTGTACAAATATCTGCAACAGAAAACATTCTCAATAAGGATCTAAATAGTCCTGTTCATTCAGAGAAGTTTCCTGGACCCACAAAGAAATCAGTCACAGATTTATTTTGTACCAGGTAAGCACAAAGCCATTCACTTAGGGGCTGTTCTTGTGGGTGTGTGGTGATATAACAGGACAGCGTGCTCAGGGCCACTCTCACTGGGAAGACGCTGCCCAGAAAATCTCCTTCCATGGCAGAAAACTGCCAGGTAGGCCACGGTTCTCCCCTTCCCAGCTCAGCCACTGAACTGCCACACCTTCTCCCACTCCAACAGCCTAAAGCCTGAAGGGGTAAAGGATGGGCACACATTTGTGTGTGTGCAAACAGCCCCCTGCAAGCCTAATCTCCTGCTGACATCTATCACACCTATGTGGGAGCCATCCTAGGGAACCTGAAGAGCCTCTTCTGAGAAAATCAGGTTGAAATATTAAACTGGAAAGAGCAAGACAAATAGGAGAAAGCATGCACAGTAGGAGGTATATTTTTGGGCAAGAGCGGGAAGAGAAAAATAACAATGAAAAAAGAGCAGCAGCATGTGCCAAAAATAACTTCTCTCTAATGCAATTTAATCCTACTTTCCTGTGAACTAGTTGAAAAATGCCCTGGAAACACAAGTTTTCCATTTCATCAGAAGAATTGAAAAATTAATGTCACATTCACCAGAACACCCAATAATTCAAAAGCCAAGCACTATGCTTGTGAAAATAGTAAAGGACAAATTAAGGCATCCACTGAGTCATTTGTTGGTGGTTTTTTAATACCTAAATGAGAAAGGATTTATACAAAGGCTCAATTTTGAGAGAATTGCATTAAATCTCTACCTACATCTATAAATTCTTGAGTAATTCTGGAGCCCTTTTTCTATATAAGTTTCAATCAGCCTTAAAAATGATCATCATATTGTTGATAGCTGTGAGTGTTTTATCTTAGAAACTAGAAATAGTTCAGGCAAAGCAACATGAAATGAGGGAGATGAACCCATACATTAGTCTTGTAATTAATCTGTTTCTAGCCCCTTGCCTCATTGAGATACTGAGCTGGCATCCCTCTTCACAGAAAATATAACAGTTTTCAGCATAGACACAAACCTTGCCTCTGAAATTTTGGATAAAAGGAATTTTGCAAACATGAGACAACTATTGCAAAACCTATGAGAAAAACATGCCAGAGACACAAAAGCAGCATTTTCAGTATCAAGAAAAAACCTGAATTTACTAAGAAGCCTACCAATTTTATTTGTTTAAGATTTGAAAAATAAAGGTCCTTCCTAATCTTGTCTTCTTTTTTTTTTCCCCTGGACTTATAAATGCAGCAGTTTTCTAACTGACAAGATTTCAGAATTTGTACATTTCTGACTGAATTTAATCCTATTATCTGCTGCATCATTAGAGAGCTAAAATGATAAACCCCTGTCTCTCAGAATGGCTAAATTCCAAAAAACCCTTTCAACTGTTAAATAGCTTTTCAAATTCAGGTATCTACAAACTCCTCTCTAAACAGATTAGCTATAGCTATTCAAAATTTATCTCTAGATAAGTGTTTATATCAAAACATGTGAAAGACACTGTGAGAATCTTTATGCTATTAGATTTAAAAGTTTCCCTTAGTCACAGCCCTGATTTATACATATTTATATTTACAAGGTTGTCAACCACTTTGTCCTGGTAGTTCAAATACAATGTTTTTCTTAAAAGCAAAAGCTTCTGGAAACAGGAAATACTTCAATTTCATGGAGCAGAATGGAAGAAAACTGCCTGAAACTCAGTTTTCACCTGGGTTTAGTAGTGATACTGAAAACATCCTCGTGCTTCTTACTACTTGCATCAGCACATCAGCAGATTCCTGTAAATCCATCACACTGGAATATACTCAGTAATGATTTGCTCCCTCATGCTGGTTCATCCTCTGCTCTGACCCACTTCAAAGCAAATAAACATCCCTGCATTTAACGAGCCCACCCTGGGGACTAACTGCTACATAGCACCCTGTAATGCAGAATTTTAATCCCTAACACCTACACAGAAATTGAATTTACACGTCAGAGCTGGTTCATGAAAATCATTAAGTATCAATGGATGCTGACAAGTTGAAAATATTTCTGTGACTACTTCTATTAGGAATTGCATCTTACTGACACAGAAACAAAGTAGATAACACAAAAACATGGAATGCTACACTAAATGTGATGGGTTTTCAGCAACAAAACAAATTTTCGTATTTATGGACTACATACAAAAGATATCTATATAACTCTAGATAGATAATTCCATGAAGAACTATTTAACTGTAAACTACATAGTATTATAAACAGAATTTTCAGGTTTTCTTAATATGCAAAAAGCAGAGAGAACACTAACTGTACATCTTCCTGAGTTTCATTTTTGGAATTTTTGAGTCCTTGCATATTAAGCCCTACAATTAGTACAGATTAATATTGAAGGGCCGTGACAGCATCCTGCTTCTCTAGCTGCAATGCAAATGAAGACAATCCCTGCTCTAAGGGGATTGAAGGATAAATTTCTAGAATTACAGTGCCTACAGGTACAGATTTCAAAATCCAGCCTAATTCTCTAGTACTCAAACTCACTTTTTCAAGCTAGAAAAAAACCAAACAAGTGTATGAGTTTTTGAAAAGGATTCTGGTTTTGAGCTTTTTGGAGTATGTGCCCACGACAAACACACATCCCATCCCACACACCCCATTTCCTGGATTTGTTTTCCCAACATTACCAAGTCTTAATGGTAGTATCTAGATAGTTTTGGCCCTTTTTTCTGACAGAGTATGCAACACACAAAACTTAGGAGTGATGCTTTAAAGAGGTGCACAATGATGAAGGAGTAGTGCTTCAGAAAGCTGCCTATTTAAAAATCCCAAACAGTTCAGCTCAGTGTGGCAAAGGCTATCACAAAATTCCAAAAGCCTTCTTTAAAAAGTGAGCAAAGTCCTGTGGGAGGAGAGGTGGATAAAAAGATCTTGTGGGGTCTTGGCCAATCTGTTCTCCAATCACTTTTCAGCTGTGTTCACATAATGGCTGCAGGTAACAAAGCAAGCTTACTGTGAGTGCCAGAGAATGCAGGGGCACAGCAAGAAGAGCTGACTCTCCTCAGGGGTCACTAACTCAACATCGCTCAATTTGCTGGATATGCATTATCCATCATCAAACACTGCCAGGAGAGGTGACAGCAGGATGTGAAAGATAAGATGGTAGGCATTCACTACCTTAGAGCCTTTTTGGAAGACTGTTTCACGTGTGGCTTTATCTGCACTGAAACCAACTGCAAGTTATCTCAAGTTCTTCTGCAGAAGGGGGAAAGAAGGAATTCTTGCAGGAGTTACTGCAAAAACATTACAAGTCCTAAGTCAAAACATGCCAACACAGTCTCAGACTGGGCTTGAATTGCTATCTCTCTGGGAGGATTCCTTTCAATCAAAAAAGGACTCATCCTAGCAACACTGAGTTACTAAGAATAAACTGCATTTAAGGCATCTGCAAACTGCAGTGCAAAAGTCTCAAAGCAGACAGAAGTCGAATAAGTAGTTCCCAGAGGAAAACAAGAGCATTCTTTCCAATCACATGGTAGCTTTTCTACATCCTGAATCTTTTCTGTTCAATTTAAATTGTCTTTTATTTACTATTTGTTGTTGGGATGTAACAGTATCTAATATAAATCAATAAAACTAAGGAAAAAAAAACCTGACTAGCTGGTTTGGTGGAAGATGGAATTTGTGTGGGGCCAGAATAAACTCAAGTAAAATTCATTAAATTGTTACAACAAAAAAAAGCAAAATGGACAAATAAAATAAAATTTAAAACTCACAAATCCATCCTTCATTTTTATATTTTTGTTGCTATTGTTTCTAACAATACAAATTTTTTTGATAGATAAATACCTCTCAGCAACAAATGACCCTGTGAGATTGATTCACAGAGAAACGATCACTTTTTAGATTTACTCAAAACTGTGATGATGACTTTTTTTACAATTTTATTTGGCTAACACAACAAAGCATCATTTATTCACCATCTCGTAATTTGATGAAACAGAAGGATAAACCAAGTGGGAAAATTCTGCTAGGATCAAGACTGGCTTCAAGTTTGTGGTAAGGAGAAAACAAGTCTTTCTGCTTATCATTTTTCCAGGAACAGCTGCTGCTGAAAAAGCTCCAGATTATGTCTCAGAATTGGAAAAATCCTTTAGTCATGCTCTTTGAGCAGCATCGATGCACCGTTTATGTTCAGTATGCAGAGTTAAATCTGCTTCAAGACCTCTTCCAAAGGGATGGCATCACAATATCACTCAGGGAAAAACAAGAATGTGGAGATTAGAAACTTCTCCATTTACAGATAGACTGCTTTTGTATCAGGCCACTATTTGGTAAAAAGAATAAACAAAAAACCTAGAAATCTTTAATTTTAATTCTTTCAAGTACTTGCTCAAGTTTTCTGTGAATTGTGCACTGTTTAATGAGATTTTATAAAAACATAATTACAAGATTTACACTACTCTATACTTTGAAAAGTACCTAGAGGTTACTCAACAATAGAACAGTCCAGCAAAATTCACTGCCTTAATATATTTATAGAAAAAAAAAAGAGGACTTTTGCAAATGTCAGACAGGTGCTCTCATTAAAATTACCACATGAATATGCCGTGATATCTGCAGAGACATTCCTTTCTATACAGCTATTTTGGTTACTATTACCTTACTACAACCACCATATCCCTTGCCCTCTCTTCACAACTCTAAGCAATTAGACAAATGCAAAGCCACTAAAATTGTGTTGGTCATTGAGAGGGTAACTAACAAACTTATTTCCTTTTTTCTTTAATTTATTTCTCCCTATTAACATCAAGTTCATTACCGAGTTCGTGTCTGAGCACTTTGACCACCAGCTGTGCATTCTACCCTGCTCCCTCATTTTCTAATCATTGCAGTTTTCTTGTGCTGCTTTGCCAGTTCACTATCAAACACCCTCAGAAATACAAGCTCTTGAAAACTTCACAAAAGTTTCATCAATACGTGCAACATAATTTCTCTTCCATAACTATTACCTCATACTTCAGCTGGGCTCACATTGATGCAGCACAGCTACTTTGAAGTCAGGAACCCTCAACATATTTAGTTAGATCTGGGACCCAAGGGCTGGGATATTTTAGAAAAGCAACCAAGAACAGCTTCAAAATAAACATCTATAAAAGATCTAACCCTGCACACTTCAAAGTCATGGGAAAGATTTTTATCAGTTTCACTGGTTTGTTATTCAGACCCAGTATCTGGTTTCATTGCTTTTGCTCTGCTCCTCTCTCGTCAGCACCCTGCACAGGCTGTCATTTGCTACCTCCTAAAGCTTCATGGAACTGCATGCAGAACACAGGCACTTGAAATGCCAAACAACAAGAGAGAATTTGCAAAGTTAAACTTAACAGCAGCTGCAAGAATCAGCCTTACTCCCAAAGAGTCCCCACAAATATAAAACCCAAAAATCTTTGTCTAAAGGATGCTCTGACTCCAAAGTTATGTTACGAGACAGGCATGCTCCTGAAAATGCTGAGTGTATTGCAGTGGAAAGCTGTAATTCAGGTGAGTTTTATTCTTTGCTTTAACCTCAGGGAAAAAGAAAAAAATACCACTTTATTGAACTTTAAAACAGCATAAGAGAAGGCAATATTTAGAAGTTTTATGAAGAGAATGCTTTCCAGAGTATTATGGACATAGGATGTTGCAAGGTAACTACCACAACAAAATACAAAACCTTAGGAAGAATTTTAATACCATTATTTCAAAATTTAGTTATCAGAACTTTAAACACTGAACCACAGTATTTAGATATAATGTCCCTAAATAAAACTCATTAGGCAGCACCCAAATATTATTTGGCAGCACTCAAATATTATTTGAAAGCTATATTTTGTTTTAGTTACTGAAGTTCCACCTCTGAATGTTTCTTTTTTTGACCAACAAATGACTAGACTTAAACTACAATTATGAGATGCTACAATTTCTAATATTTTTAAACATGCTTGAAAATTAACTGATATAAGCAAATGTCTATTTGCATATACATGTGCAAGTATGCTAATATAATAGTATACACTACATATATTATACATTATATTATAACTAATATAATATTATACCACAAATATGAACAAAATTACAGGCATAAGCCATTCTTTCAGGACTAGAGACTAGCTTTAGACACCATTAACTGTTAGATTTGCCTTCCAAATTCTAAATGCCAAATACCAACCTAATCCAGCTGAAATGTCTCTACAGAGCCCTAAGATTTGGTTATCCAAGCCAGGCACACATCATAGCTGCGGTGCTTGCTCGCAGCAAATTCCTCTCTCATCCCTGCTTACCATGCTTTGGCTCATCTCAGAGAGAGATCTTGGAAATCCTTGACTAGCTAAAGTGAATGCCAAGTCTTTAATTAGACAAAATCCCTCAGAGGATGGTGTCAGTCATGCAGTGTCCTCGGCCTGCCAGCAGCACTGGTGTACCCCAGATGAACAGGCCAGGATGCAGAGTCCCTTCCAGCCCTGCCAGCAACTAGGTAAACAGCACAGGGGCATCTCCACTGGTTGCCCTTGAGAGCAGAATTTCACCTGGTTGGGCCATGCAGCAAGTGCATCCTTCCCAGCTAAATTGTTCCTGTGTCACTCGGCAGCAGAAGGTGTCTGCTCTACATTTGTACAAACAGCACAGCGCTGCTGACTGGGGTTGCTGGAGCTGGGAAGTGTTGGCACAGGAATGTTGATATGCCAGTAGGAAGGATAACTGCTAAGAATTTCATTGGCTGTTCAGTCACTAAAGGTGGATTTCCCTGATGCAAATATGTTATGCTTAAATATTTAATACTATTTAAGGATCAAGACACTAAGAATCACCTTTATACAGTTGTCTGTGTTGCCAAATATCCCTGACTTACAACTCTGGGCAGGAATATCAGCCAAAACCAAGAGGTTTATGTTGCTACTCCTATTTGTTTCCTGAGCAGCAGCAGGAGCCAGTGTATAAGATCCCTCATAGGGCTGCAATGACTCAATCAATAATGCTGCAGAACAAACCACAGAACATAAATGCCTACTAGAAACAGCCCAATGCAAAACACAAATACTGACAACTGAGTGAACAGAGATCCATCCAGCACGAGCCCAAACAAGTCTGAAAGTGGCTTTACTTTGTTTTTACACTTCTGCCTGCTGGGGCACATTTATCACTGAAAGCAACTTCTCCTGAAGCACGGCTCATCTAATTTGCAGTCAGCGCCTGTAGCGCCTTCCTCCCTCTCCTACACTACACCAGAGCCATTGTGGGAGTTTGTTATTGCTGGAACGCTGCAATTACTGACTCTGCCCAAATACTACAGTCACATCATCTATAAAATGTAAATAGAAATGCACAGAAAAGTCAAATCTGCTCTTAACGATTATTACACCATGGTGATTCCCCCCAGAAACAGAGAATGAGGCCTTTGATCCATGCCAACATTTAACAATTTCTGCAGAAACAGTCTATACAGAAAAAAAACTCCATGACCTATTCAACAAAACTTTTTGTAATGCCATAACTATCTAATTTTTAAAAGACATACAGATAAAAATAAACAGAAAATGTGAGGTATTCTAAAATCATTTGTATCAAATAGAACTGCATCTGTCCGAAAGGGCACGGCTTTAAGGCATCAGCTTTTCAATCAGTGTAGTTGCAGCAGCACACAAGCTGAGTGTAACCCACTTCCAAGGACAAGGCCAGGAAAGAGGCTCCCCAAATGCAATGGGCACAAACAGAACCTGCACTCACATCACTGGTGCCACCCTGTTTGCTGTGTTTGGGCTTTCTGAAGGATATTTGTTTGTAGACTATCTAAATTCTCCAAATAGTGGAGTCTAATTGATATTTATATAATACTCTGTTTACAGTAATCTAAATTTCCTTCTCCTTCTTACACTTTTTTGCAACAGACGTTATATAAATTTTTATACCAGAGAAAATTAAACAGATACTGAATAACATTGAGTAAAAGTTTCTCAGTGTACAACTATACAATATCAGATAAATATTCACTGGTCATATGGATGTCAAAATCATAACAAATTTGACAAGTTTTAGTTCACTATGCAGACAGCACATACTACCATGTATTTCAAAAGCTTCACTATCTGTAACTGTTATTTTACCATACACAGGAGCAGGGAATAATCACAGGCTCATTTCAGTTGGCAAAGACCGTGAAGAGAATCCAGCCACTAATCAACTAAACCTAGTTATCATTCTTATTTCCCACACAGAATTCTTGTGTTTGGTGCTTCTACAGCAAATAATTATTTCACTCACTATTTCAAAGGCTTCAAAGCTTTTGCACTGAAAGAACAGTGAAAGGTAGCCAAGCTTGCTTTGCACAGTTTGGACTGACATATTGCGCTCCTTGACCTTGTATTAAAAATATACCATTATTCAATTAGATTGCTTGATTTACTGAGCAATCCAAATCATTCTGTACCCTCTAAATGAAGGGGGAAGCTTGAGCTGATAGAATAACTCCCAAAACAATTCCGTTACATCCCATAGCAATATATAGTTTTCATATATCAATTACTTATACTAAGTATAAAATGTCAAAGTCAGGTATACATTTATATTGCCTCTGCACTACCAAGTAATATTTGGCATTTATATTAAAGTTTGTTCTAAAGCAACAGTGCTTTTTTCTGAATATTGTTTCAAAAACTTCAGATTAGATGTCTTTTTCCAAATAAGCACTATTTCACAAACTACAGTCACAAAGCCATTGGGCAGATTTTCAGCCTGGTAGAGCAGAGCAGCATTAGAGAATTCAATAAACCTTTAGCCATTCCAACCTATTAAGAAACTAAAATCAGCATTTCAAAAGACATGCAGAGGCACTTCTCCCACTTACACCCTCATTTTTTTAAACAGGTCACATGTTACACTGTATAACTCTATAAAAACTCCTTACACATAGACAAGCCATTATAAGTCCAAAAATTCAAAATTGTGTCTTACCAAGACTGAACTCCAGCTTTGGCTCATTTGCAATTCTCTGAATACCTTGAAAGGTCAAGAAAAAAAAAATTAGAGATAATTTGATTTCCATGTCTTGCTTTTTAATACACAGTAAAACTTTCACATGCCTATAACTACTGCCATTGCCACTCATGTAACATCTTCTGTTAGAAACTCATGGTCAAAGCAAACTAGAATTAAATACTTGCCTGAAAAAAAGCTACTTTTGAAGAAGACTTCCTTCTTAACAGAAACTTTTTGTTGCTGGGAAAGGAAAGTAGGAAAAAAACCCCTAGGCTTTCATGGATGGGTTACTTGTAAGATTTCCAGCCAAAATGACTGACTCTGCATACGTTGGAAAAATATTAAGTCTCACAATTAATTTTTAAGTAGGTATGTCATCACATTAAAAACAAACCCCATGTTTTGTGAAACTAGGTAAATCAGGTTAATATAGTAATGTATGAACATTTTATTGATCTACAAACGAAGTGTAAAGCAATAAACCCAACTTCTTTTTGTAGGAAAATAAATACATTCATTCCTCTTCTCACATAGCAGGAACAGTTTAATCCATTGTGGAATTATGTTCTATTGCATATTTTACTGCAAAGGGCAATATTTTCTTGTGCTAAAATAAAGGAGTGAACCACAGAGATACAATAAGAGAAACATAGGAAGCAAGAAGGGAGAGGTGGATAACTATAACTGAGTTGGTCACCCGATGCAGAAAATAATTGGATCACAACTACAGTTTCAATGAACTTGTAGAAATTAAACTCTCTTCTTGACATTTTTGTACCGTGTCCAGTAGACATTATTAATTATTGGTCAGTATTGAAGAAATTGGTCACAAGGGAAGGATTGAGTTAGTATACAAACAGGAACAAGATTTTTGTTTAATTAAATAATTTTAAAAACCCACAAACAAAAAAATCACCCCAAACTTATAGCTGTGTCTGCTCCATAAAAACTTGATGCTGCTGAGTCTAGATTTATATAGTACTCATTAGTGTAGCTATTCATTCACATCTGTGTGAGAAAAACGACAGCTGCAGAGCTTAGAAAGGTCAAAAAGAAAATGTTCGTGAGGTTTTTGTTTTGGTTTGTTTTTTTTTTATAGATCTTTAACAAATTTCTGAGTTGAACTCTGCCACTAGCATATTGGCTCGAAACACCTTCATGAAAATGTTGGATACAGAATCAAGTGACCAGGCAACTGAAATACAGTCTTCTGACTCCAGTGCACCAAATACAACTCAACATATGGCTATTTGCATTCAAATCCCCAGAGAGTTTTTACATCACACAGAACAAATCTGTGATACTAGTTTAAGTATCACTAAAGATTTATACATTTATCAAAGTTATCAGACTACATTTTAAACAGTAGTCCGTATGTTCATATAGGACATAAAAGAGAAAAAACATACTTTAAGTCTTATGAGGAAAATAGGTTAGAGAAAAAAACTTAGAAACAGCGAAATCACACATTTGTTCCCCTGAAGGTTATGTGCATAAACCAAAATATATCAGAGAAAAAAATTCAAAGACAACTTTCATCAGTTTATTTCCTCTAAACTGCACTTCAACAAGCAACAAGTTGAACAGCATTTTGTACCCTGCTTGTGACACTATCTGAACTGCCACAGAGACTGGGCCACCTTTATTGTATCCCTTCATAAAATGAGGACATACACTTACTCGTGAACTGGGGCTCTCCTAAACTGTCTAGCTGGGATGAAGGGAGAAACTGTCGTGCTTCATCTGATGATCTCTCCTCTTTGATTTCCATGATCAGCCTCCGGAGCTGCTGAATTTTATTCCTCAAACCTTCCGAGTTCACCTCTGCCAGTGCCACAGCCCAAGATTCACAGTCTGGCTTTGATGCAGCTTCAAGGTAAAGATCCGGTTCTCCACTCTGAAACCCTGCACTCAGAAAGCATGAAAGCAGCTCTTAGGAACTGTGATTGGAGAGGGGAATGATGGAAATACCAATGTCACAAACAATCAAAACCACCATACACACTTATGTTCATGATCACAGAACCATGCAGCCCCATCCACCTCTGGAGTCAAACACCAGCTCCTTCAGACTCAGTGCAGTACCGAACACATCCACAGAATAGTGCTAAAATCAAAATCTAAAAATCTAAAATCAGTTAACAAATGGCTAAATTAGGTGACAGAATCAAACCAAAATGAGAAATCCTTTTCCAGCACAGATTCTTCAGCCTAACAGGCTCTCAGAGCTGCTAACTTGAAAAAGAATTTGATTTAGCAAGGGTAACTGACACCGTTCTGTCAGAGAGTAGGATTCACCAGAATGAATTTGTCCATCATCTCCTCTGCTAAAGATTTGTATTATGCTCAGCCTCTCATTTATCCTTGCCAGAATACAGATCAGGAACACATGCAGATAATTTAGCACGACATAACTCCTCTGTGAAGAGTCAACAGGTTGTATGTGGGAGCTTCTGACCTCATTACTATCCACGTGTCATTTGCTGTTCTGCCTGGAGTCTAATTGTTTAATGATCAAATTTTCTGAGAACAAAAGAAAAAGGGGGGGAGAAAAAAAAGCTGAATCTCCCAAGGAATCCAGGTAAGTAGCAAGGGTTGGTTATTTGATTAAGTTTAGAAGAGGAAGAAAAAACACCTCTTAGAGGCATTTAAAATTCTGCAGTATAGATGGCTTCACGGAGTCACAAATTCAATGTGACATTTAGTGCAACACACGCCAAGAAGAGCAAACTGGGGAAAAAAAGAAAATCAATGCTTCTTTAAAACAAGTTACCAACTAATTTAGAAACTCTAAAACTCTATAAAACACCTGTGCTAATGTATTAACAAGGATTGAAGTATTTCATTGGGCATCAAAATAATTCTGAGCTAAATCAGCCATATATCATATCACTGGACAAAACAGAACAGTGAAAGGTTTTCATACTTAGTTGGAAAATCCAAACAACATAGAAAAGTTCTTTTCCATACAATGTGAACTTAAATTCCTTTTACTACCTTGAATATCTAACCTTGGGCACTTGCACACATGTTATTCTAAACCTGTTTGCACTTCATAAACTGAGCATCTGCCAGTTACAATTACCTCTGCTTTTATGGTTATGGAGGGGATAAAAGATGAAACTTCAAGTTTGGAAGTCTCTAAAAACTGTACACAAATCCCTGTGGAGGCGGGACAAGTTTTTTGTCTGGGCTGGATCTAAGGAAATCTAACTGTGTGGCTGCAGACGCTGCTAAAAATGCCGGGTAACATTTCTTGTACCAGTTGGACCATAGATTTCACGAGGAAAGACTGGAAAGAGAAACAAAGTGGAAACATCTGCTTCAGGGGCAAATAAAAAGCTAATAAGGATTCAAATGCTTGCATCTAACCCTGGATCAGTCAGAAAAAGCAGCTATTCAGTTCTTGAGAGAAGAATATTCAAAATCTTAGGGAGCTGCAGATGTTCCTTAGATCCTATTTTCAGGCAAGATCTGCTCTTGAGCAACCAAGCCTGACCAAGCTGAGCTCTGCTGTTTGTCAAAAATGACTGATGAGACAAAGATGACTTAACCGTATGCTCTCCTGTGATCTGGTTCTGCATGTGAGCCATGAGGGCAGTAACCTTCAGAAAGACCAGTATTTAGAAGAGCTGATAACATTTCTGTTGCTCTGGTAAGGTCTGCACCAGCAGACTGCTCCACTCACTTCTGTCACTGACAACAAGGAGTCACAAGTCTGTCATATCTCATAGTATTTTGGAGCTACTAGTGGAAAGATCAAAAGGAAAGGAAAGAAAAGGCATGTAATCAACCAGCATCAAGATCAAAGTTAACTAATTCAAGTTAATTTTAAAAAAATCCAAACAAAAAACCCAACCAAACAAAAACAAACCAACAAAAAACAAGAAACACCACCCCCCACTCCCCAAAAAAGCAACCAGAACACCCACAGAAAAAATGCCCCACAAAATTAACATCTGCTTATACCATTCAACCTTTAAAAGCACAAAAGCGCAGACAATTTTAATAAAAGTAATTGGGATATCCAAAATACCTTACTGAAAGAAAAGTTGATGGAGAAACAAGTCAAAACTAAACAGCCAAAATACAAATATACCAAGATGTTCCTCTCTTTTCTCCCTTTAAATGGAAATAGGAACAGTAATCTTTCCTTGAAATATCCTACCACTAGCTAGATGAAAAACATCTGCTTTGGGAGGAAATCGATGTTTTTCAATTGAAATCATGCTATTTATATTTACCTCTTAGCTGTAAAAATCAGACTGCCAAGCTCAAAAGGCATACTGAATCATCATTAATATGCATGGAACCAGAAATGGAGAGTGAAATGCAGTAGGAGTGGGCATAATTCACTGTATTCTGATCTAACAGGTGCCAGTTTTGAGATGTGGAAATTCATTCTAAACTATCACTTCAAAACACTACAGTCTGCTATATTTAGATCCTTGGAGTACTCTGACAGCTAAGTTAAATTCTGAAAAGCATATGAAAATGCCTGAAAAATACTCATCACTGCAAATGTAAAAAGCTTAATTCTGCAGATCCAGCAGTAGGTAAGTTACCTATTTTCCATTCTGTTTCAATGCACGTAATCACAGCATGGTTTGTGTTGGAAGGGACCTTAAAGATCATCTAGTCCAGTCCCCCTGACCCTGGACAGGAATACATTCTAGACCAGGTTGCTGAAAGCCCCATTCAACCTGGCCTTGAACACTGCCAGGGATGGGACATCCACAGCTTCTCTGGGCAACCCGTGCCTGTCCCTCACCATCCTCACACTGAAGACTTTCTTCCTAACATCTAATCTAAACCCTTTCATTTCTAGTTTAAACCCACCCCCCTTGTTCTATCACTCCATGGCCTTGTAAAAAGTCCCTCTCCAGCTCTCCTGTAGGTCCCCCTTTAGGTACTGAAAGGTTTAAGTACCAAAAATCATCTTGCCAGAGGAAACACAACATGAAAAATGCACACTGGTAAAAAAGTCTATTGCAATAAAGGAGCACACAGGTTTATTTATGTAATAAAGATCATAGTCTCTTGGTTCTTCTTCAAGTAGTTGTTGACTGTTATTTTAAATCATTTGCATACAGTACTCCCCCACCAAGCTCACACATTTAATTCCAAATATCAGTAGGAGGAAAAAATTGATATGAATCTTTCCCAAAATGAAACTAATGGACCCACAAATGTAATGAAGGCCTCAAACAGATGGCAGATATAGCAGAAGAATTTCATAAGTAATTAAATAATTCTTACTCCGTGTTTTAATAAAATAGTAACATTTAAATAAATACTAGACCTATTAATTCATAAAAATATAAATAATAAACATAAACACAGTAATATTTCACAGGTGGACAAAAGCACTTCATATGTTGCTGCTAAGAAGTTATTGTAGAACACAAGCACCTTTTGCTATACTGCTGCTGCTGACAGGAGTTACCATGAGTTGTTCTGGAAAAAAACCCCTTACATTTTGCAAACATTTACTGCTGATCTCAACAACAACAAGCAAGTTCCTTATCTAGCTTGCACTCCTAGTTTTACTGTTGTGATATCATGTTTGAGCAGGATGACATGTAAGATTTAAGAACATACTATATTAAGAAAATTTTCTATCTACTTGTGAATCTGCAATAGCAGAACAGTAATCCTTTTCTTCATGCTGGACATCCCCAGTGGGGTTTCAAGCTCATAAACGTAGAGGAAAACCTTCATAAAATTAAACATAATGGTTTTCCTTGTAGAACAAACTTTGAACTTAGTAGTCCTAAACTGAAAGGAAAATTTTATATCATTGTATCTTGATCTCATCCTGCACCTCCTCATCTCAGTATCAGAGACCCAATGGAAGGCAAGACCTGAGGAAGCAGATAATGGAAAGCAAACAGGTCTGTGCACAGAACCTTTTCTGGTCTGTTCACCAACAACTCTTTGCTGAAGCAGGGCCTCAATGAGACTTTCTCCCACAGAAATCAGCGTAGAAAGTTTTTGTCCCACAGCACATGTGCCGCTCAAATAAATAACTCAATGTCCCTGCTCTGAAGGTCTGCTGTCAAGAAAGAGAACAGCACAAACACATTCCCAGTGGCACTGGAAAGACTTTGTACTCTAACCCAACAGCCTAAAACCAGAAATGTATTTTGATGTTAGTTCCTTCATCCTCAGAAAAATTTTCTTTCTTTACATACTTCATAATAAAATTTATTTTTCCCAAGTTTTTCAATTTTACTGTCTATTTTCCCTCTGAACACTTATATAGTTCAGTTGTTTTAAAGACAAAAACAAGTTTCTCGCTAAAAATGTCTGAGTGGCATTTCTCTAAATTTTTAAGAATGTTATTGTAATTTTAATCACAATCTTTTACACAGAAACTTTGGTTCCTGTTAATTCGCCAAAAAAATTTAGGCAGTTATTGGACTTGACTCTTGTCTTTTAAAAGACTGCAGTTTAACGGAAAGACTTGCAAAATAAAACATAACAAAAATAATACATTTCCACTTTGATTTTACACCTTATTCACTTGTATTAACGTTCTATTTTTTTAAGAAGATTTTATTCGTTTATTTTGCTAAACAGGTAAAGTTGTCAGGAAGACTGATACTCCTTGGCTTGCTTTATTTTCCTGTATGAGAGTTTAAGCATAATATAGTATTGAACAGGACAATGAAGAAATTACTGGGATAATTCAAATTAATAAAATGTACAAACCCAGGGTCAACATTCAAAATGACAGCCTTGTCTTTTTTAGAGTATTACTATTTTCCCTCCAATGCTAATATGCAAAGTAAGAGAGTTCAAAGAGGTTAAAGGTAGTCTCTTTTCACATATACCAGCCAAAAAGTAATTCTCAGCTCAGCAGAGGAAAATGGTTAAGAATATCAGTGAGTCACTGATGCTCTAAAATATAAAGCACCATCACAGCTAACAACCATATGCTGTAACAAAAGTAGAATGGAAGCTTTGATACGTAAATTATATCCGCAGGATATTTCTAATACAGACATCAGAGGCTTTTAATTCACAAAGCTGTCTGAATTCTATATGCTGATGCATTTCATGTTCAAATTAGTAATGATGAAATCATCCCATGGTTGCTCACGATGCTATGTTAATCTTTCTTTGGAAGTTATATTTTCCATCAAAGATAAAGAATTTAATTAAAATTTTTATCTTCAGTGATTCTTTTTTTTTTTTAATTTTGCAATGCTGGAATAAACTTATGTAAGTTACTATTATAAGCTCCATTTAAGTCCCTGCAGAATCTCACCAAGAGTGTGAGTATTTGAAATTAATAAAGTGTGATGCCTCAGGTTGACTACTGCAGTACAACATTGTTTCTTTTCATACCTGTCAGCTTCCACACATGCCACACTGCTTCTACCCTTTCATTATATACCACACCTATACTGGAAGCAATGCAAACTACACAAATATTTGAACACCACAATGGTATCTCAAGATCCCTGAACAAATACACTGCAGCATTCACTGAAAGTTCCAAGGGTGGCCTTTGCAGTAGACTGCTTTTGCTGAATAGAAGCAGTTCATATCTCTGGCTGGACCTGCCTTAAAAAATGCAGGACTCAGAGGTCTTCTTTCTCTGCCTAGGTCTGCAGAGTAACTTTTGCATATGCCTCACTTATCCCATCTCTAAAATAGGGAGTGATCCTGACCTACCTTTCCAAGTCACCACTGTCGAAAGAAAAGTCTCCAAGTTGAAGTGACTTGCATATTACAAATGGCAAAAGGGAATGCTTGCTGTCTTAGGGGTATTCCTACAAACAGGCCCCTTTTTATTATTTTTCTGATTTACTGCAGTATGATTTAGATGACTGACCTTGTATGAAAAGCCCTGTTTTCTTCATTCGCTCCCTCCTACCCTCCTCACCAGCCCTACCTGGATGTTACAGCTCTTACCTCCCTAACTCTCACTAAGGGACCACACACAGTAACGCAATACAATCTTTAAGGAATCTCTCTTCCTGAATGACAGAAGAGATTTATAGATCAAGAGAAGGCAGTGCCTGTGTGCTCTCTCTCACATCTGGTTTCATTTCACTCTGCCTGTGTCTCTTGGGGACATTCCCTATTTTGCATTGTACACCATCATGTGGAGGAAAGGAGGCAGAGTTGTACATGCACAAGGCTCTGTACAATATAGTGGGCAACTTCAGACCGCTCCCAGGGGCAGTTTGAACACTGAGTCACAGACCTCCCATTGCTCTATTCCAAGGAAACACAACAGTGACCTAAAGACCAGCCTGTCCTGCTAATGGTGACCAGTTCCCAATAGAAGGGCACGTAAGCCATCAGCAACATGCAGAGTCAAAGTTCAACTAACAAATCCTTCTCTTTCCTTCCATGGTCCACCTGGAAATTTTCTGAGTTAAGCTGCTTCAGGAGCACTCCACTTGAAGCCCTGACAGGATTATCTGCCCTGCCTGATGTCTTCTGTGCAGCCCTCCTGTTTCAGGGTCCACAGTGCCCTGAGGTGATCAGCAGCTAGACAGAATCACTTGATGTAGCCTGAACACATTTGTATTTTTCCCTCCATGCTTACTCCACTGCCCTTCATTATGTTCTCTTCCTCAGCATCCCAGTCAGCCTCCATTTCTCACTCTTAGAACTCCTAGGATTCAATCCACCAGTCAGAAGCACATGAAGAAAATTAGACAATGTTTCTCTCTAATCCCCCTTCATGGTTCCAAACTGAAGCTTGCAAGATGAAGAAAACGTCCTTTTACCACCACAAGTTAAACCTTACAGCCTCCTTTGCTGAAGCTTCTGCTGTGCTGTGGCACAATTCTCCTCCATCTGTTCCACAAGAAATTTGGCGTTGTGAGCAGGTATGTCCTCCTATCCTGCTTTCATCTGAATCCTTTCAAGTCCCAGATACACATTCTGTAGCTTTTTTTTGGCTCCCAGTAGCCAATGGATCTAATCTTGTGACAACAAAACTAGCTTTTCATGGTCAAAGCCCCTACTGATAAAAGGCCTCTCTTCCTGGTTCCTGAGTTTTGCTTTTCTCCCCCAGTTTGTCTTCTGAATTTTATTCTATCCTACAGTACATGGATTATTATTTCACTTCTTTTAGTATTTTATCCTCATTCAGTACACTGTATATCATCTTCATTTGTCTTCAGTTTTGTTCTAATACCTCATAATAGTCTGGCTTTCTTTTCCTATCCAACAAATCATCAGCCAGGTTGTCATCCTTGCTCTGCAGCATGGGAAAACTGCCAAGTCTGAAATACATTTCTCCTCTACCTGACTGTCTCTTCCTGTATCTTCTGTTTGGTCGTGCCCCAGGTATTCATCATCATTTGCTGGCTCTGTTTACCTGGAGTTTTCTACACTTTTCTGCTTTAATATGTTTTTAGAGGATGCACAGAATGCCACCCCTGTCCCTGGTTCCTACTGAAACACCACCAACCTTCAAAACTTGGTTTTGGAAAGTCAGTCTCTCAGCTAGTTCCTAATTATACAAGCTTATTTCTTCCTCCACACATATTCACAGGCTTTTTTTTCTCCACAGGCAGCCTGAAGTGCTTACTCAGTATTCATTGTTGTCTATGTCCCCAGCTTTTGGGCTTAAAACCTGCCAGTGTCGCTGCCACAGAAACTGTCCTGTTTGCAGGCTTCAAAGCTAATTGAGTCCTGTCAGCAATTACAGCTGTATTCTGGGCTCAGTTCAGCAGCATTGTGTTCAAGCATTGTAAAAGAAGTGCCAGAAGGGAACTGACATGACTGTATTTATACTCGTAAAGTCGGGAATTCTATGAATGAATTGGACTCATTGAGGGCACAATTAGAAAGTCTCAATTTGAGAATCAATGGGAATCATTCAGCTCTTATAATCAGGGAAAGCAATGCTTCCAAACCCAGAAAGAAATACTTTTTGATGCAGTGCCTCAACACCAGGCACAAAACATATGATTTTGTTCCATACAAAAGATGAAGGATTTGAATTATTCCCCAGAATACTACCCAGATGAAGATAAAATCTACAATGAATATAATTTAGAGTCACTGCCTTCTCAAACATGACCAACCACTACGAATCACTTCAGCAGGTGAGGACAAAAGTCAGCATAATTAAATGCAACATTTTCTTAGAAGTGGGCTGGAGACTTTGGTGCATAAAAAAGGATGATAGGAACATCTACTAAATGTAAATGTAACCATCAAGCCCACAAATGCAGATTAACTTTTTTACCTCTGCTCTTCAACCATCACAGTTAACAGAAAATGGCAAACTGTTCTAAGGACTTCAAAACTCTGCAGTGGTATCAGAGAGAATCCATGTCATAAAAAATTTCTAACACAATGGCTGTTTAAGCAGCTCCTGCAGAGAAAACTGTCAGCACTTTCTCCAAATAAAATCTTTCCCCTGAAACAAGGATTCTGATTTATATGACACAGCTATTTTTTCTGCTGTTTTAAACAATTTTATGAATGAAGAATTGATAGGAGGTGAGAAAAACAGGAAGTTTGTCATTTAATAGGGAGTTTAGCAATTATCAGTTGTTAAAGACTAAGATGCATTGACTATACATCAACATAAACCCCTTACTGTACAAAATACCTGACAAAATCTCAAACTTCTATTTATTGTTAGAGGAAGATGATGATATGACTTTCACTTGATTTTAGGATTTTCTTTGTAAGTATGAATTCAGAGACCACCAGTATTTAAATGTATGCATCAAAGAGACAGCAGGATACATTTTAGTTAAATTTCTAGCAAAGTTCCCGTGCCCGAGTGGGTGGGGGTTTTTTTTTATTATTTTTGTTGGCAGAAATAAGAGTCACAGTGAACATGTTGAGATATGTCTTACTTACTGGGAACTATTGAAACATCTGTTTTACTCCTGAATTCCACTACCCAGCAACGCTCCAGGATTACCACTTCAGAGGCATCAGAACTCTGTGAAACAAAGATGGCAAAACATTAGGATTTGGAACCTGACTGGGAAGTCCTTCTGTTTTGGCTGTTCACAGCTGAAGTGACACGGAGATACAAAGACAATGAAGCACAGAAGTCACTAGGCAGATGGATAAAGGCATTCTTTAATTACTGATCTGTGCCATCCTATTTCAGCTCAATGAGTTATAAAAGGAATAAACTGTAAGAAAAGACCTTGCAGGAAACTTTAAAAAGTAACTTCAGAGGGTTTTTTTCATACTTTGAACATTTGAAAATTTAGATGACACCTCATTCCTAAGCAAGTCAGGCAAACCCAGCTCATTCAAACTTTCATATTTTCTCATATTTTCTAACAAGGCTGAATCAAATGTCAGATTCTATTCAAGACTAGGATATTTTCAAATGAGCAAAATAACATGTAATTTTAAAGAAGGCATTTCTCTTCGATTTTTATTTGAAAAGGATTTCTTTATCAGCACTTGAAACTTCGAATATGGTCCTTGGCTATGCAATTCAAATGACATTAAGTGATATGGACCTATTGCTGAATGCAATAGGATACAAATTACCGCTATCATTTTTTGTGAGTGCTTTGCAGACAAGATGCACACTCTTCTAGTTATTAAGTGTGACTCATATTTCAGAAGAGTGAAGCTATCAATCACTCCCTCAGGATTAATATTTTTTCCCTTAAAACTCTTATTATCCATTTTTAATCCCTAATATCTGGTAACAAATAACCCTTAGAACATGCACCCATACACTCTCCTCATTCCAGGTTCCCAACATGAATGTCACAGAGCTCATTCTCTACTTCAGTGAGATTCTGTAGGGATTAATGCAAATGCTTGGTTTAGCACTCCTTCCTCAGGTGGTATATTATTCCAAGTGATCCTAAAGATGAAATATTTTTCATACTGTGCAGCAATTTTACCAAACCCCTGAACTTTAGTTTCACATATCTGCCACTTAATGATGTCATAAAACAGTTTATATTTGTAATACCTGCCTAATATGCACAATTTTTCTTGTCTACCCCTTTTTCTGTATCTATGCTGCTTTATTTGGCCTGCTAGAACCAGACTCAAACTTTTTGCCAAGGGTTTCATTTTAATTTTCAAGTGGATGTCTTGATCTTGCTTTTCTCACAAAACGACCTTTTACTTACATAGCAATACACTGTCTTTCATGACCAAAACTCTGAAAATTCAATACAAAAAGACTTAAAGACTGACTGGTAACAGAACATATTCACAAGCATTTCAGAAAGTCTAAAAAGGACTCAAAAATTCTATATTTATCCTCTCCAACCTTGTACCACTTACTAAATGAATACTCCAAACCCAATTATTAAACACAGCTCAACACCCAAAAGAAACAAAAGGTTAAAATAAAACAGAAGAGCATGAAATAAAGTACACTGTTATATGCCAGAATTCAAGAGACAAGCTGTAGTATACTAAGAAAAAATGTACTTATTTAGAAACCACTTGTAAATGGATTTCTTTGAAAAATTATTCAGACTGGCCAGGCCTAAAAAGAACGTATTGTCATGTAGACAGAAAACCAGCCCATCTGATTGTCTAAAACAAAAAAAATAGAGAGAAAAGAAGAAAGTAGTGAAAAAATGCAGTGAGTTTTGATAGCAACCCAAATGCTATGTTGAGAACTTGTTAATTTAAAGAATCCAGCAAGTCAGTGGCAATAAATGGCAATCCAGCAGCAATTCTCAAGTGCTGTTGAGTGAGGTATTCTTTGATGATGTCCCAAGTCTTTATGAGCAAGAGCTAAAGTCATTTTGGGAAAATAGGCAATAATAGTCCAACAATAGCAACAGCAGACTAATTAGGAAGAGTTGTCCACTGCAATGATTCTGGTAACTATTTTAATTCTTTAAATTTCAAAGCCCCAATAGAGTCTCCTAGATAACCCTCCCTTGAAAAGTAGATAATGCAGCCTCATTCCTTTGAGAGCTGGCAGTCTTTCACTGGAGATATGACCACAAGGAGTTTATTTTGGAACTTAATGAAGGTCTGAGTCCATTTAACACTGCGCTGTGACTACATAAAAACTTCTGTGTAAAAAAAAAATCAAATTACTCTGAACAATTTTCCTCTTTCCATCACTACAGAAAATCATTCCTCTGGCAGGTTCATGCTCCAAAGATGAAAGACAGAAATATGAGAAGTTCCTAGATTTAACATTCCCTCCAAAACATGTAACTGTGGTAAGTGGATATATGTCAGTAGGCAAAGAAAAGCAGCTCCCTGTTATGTTGCTTTCAGGTGAGTCAGATGTTTGGAAAAACAAGGGATGAGGAATCACAGCTTCCACGTAGTTTTCTATAGCTGGCAAGATTAGACTTGGTGTTTTGATTTGTACATGAATGACAAGTGTGTAATATAAATAAATTGGCAAGCAGGCAGCAAAAATAGCTTTCAAACAATTAAGGAGAATCTGCCTCAGCGCAGTCTGTCTCACAATGCAGTTGACATACAACAGTAACTGCAAACACAAGAGAGAAGAAGATGATTTCAAGCTTTCTGCATTTTAAGCCTACAGATGCTGCAGCTCAAGAGCCTCTTTAGAGACAAGTCACTCCCCTCTCTGCACTAGTGGAAGCTGGAATGAAGCAACGCTGCAGCTTCAAACGAATGTGAATGCTTTTCCAAGATCCACAATCCAGAACACTGAGCAGAGAATGTGTATTTACTTCTTCTGTATGTGAGAGAGAACAAAGGGAAACAAGAAAACAAGAAAAAGGGGTGAAAGAGCATTAGACTGCCAGAAAATAAAGCACTTGTTGCTGCAAAACATTTCCCATATCCTGACACAAACCTGAAGAAAAATATCTTCAGAATTACTATTATGGCAGACTTTTCACCATTTAGACGAGCTGTGCTATGGTCTGTCACACAAAAAGCTAACAAGAAAATTACTTACAAATTAAAAATCAAAATTGTAGTCAAGGAAACCATTATGCATATCTGAAAAAGGATATTTGTTTTTCAGTACCTGAAGAGATCCAAAATTTCTCTTATTTTAGATGCATAACATTAGCTCATCTAGACTAGCTTTTATCTTATTTTTCTAGGTTTTATTTTATTAAAAGGGTAATGATCTGGTCTTTGTGCATGGAAAATATGATCAAAATCACACTGTGTTAAGGTGTAATATATTATGGGGTTTTTACTCCTACCATTGGTATTATTCAATAATTGTTATAAAAACTCACTGAATCAATCCAAATGCCAAACAACAGCTGGCGAAACTCTTACATCTTTCTCTAAACACTGATAAAGTCAACAGGCACCCCACCACCACCGCAGATCAGGAAATTGTTTTAAAACAGTGATTTGAGGAGAAAAATTATTCTAAATATGAATTAAATATCTCAGTGAAACTGCTAAAGAAGAGTCCCTAAACCTAGAAAATTAAAGCACTGAGAAACTTTTGAAGCTGTCAAAGACAATATCATTTGAGCTATTTTGAGCTATTTTTGCATTCCTATAGATCTGATTTAATGTACCGTTGAGGGGGGGAAGAAGTGTGTCGTGAATTGATTTTACAATAGGAGATTTGTTCCTGGAGGTGGAGCAGGGGACCTACTGGTAGGTATATCAAGCCAAGAACTAAGCTGACAGTTAAAAATAGAAGTGATATTCCAAGTAATTCCTTTGTGTTAAAATAGTAAGTTGAAAAGCAAAGCTATAGCACTGTAGAAAGAACAAACATTACAGAAAGTTAAAATTCTTCTAATAAGATGTTATTTAAAGCCTCTCCAGTCAGCTGGCTGGTGTGTTTGTGAATTGCACAGTTGATTTCTTTTAAAATATACATATACTCACAAATTCAAAATAATTAAATGAAAAACCTATGGCCTAGGCATGCTACATACACCAAACTACTTGTGTTTTTCCACATCAGTTATTTTCCCTGGTACTGGCAAATGAGCTAATCAGACTGATAGTAGCTTAACAATACCGGCATGTGCATGGGTCACACTTTTGACTACACTATAAACATCACCATCTACGTTTGCTATTTCAGTGTTAGCACAGATGATGATCATGACTCCACAGAAAAAGTACAGCTTTCTTATAAGTCCAACAAGAAAAAAAGGAACAGAGATTATAGAGTAATATTAACAAACAGAAAAGCTAATGGTCTTAAATTTATTTCAATATATTTCTACAGCAATATGTCCATTACTGAATAGACTGAAAATTTTTTTCTAATTTTGAGATATTAACAAATGACTCCATGGCAATCACAAGCATATAATTTGCAGAATTAAAAACATCCCTTTAAATGCTGGCAAGCAGAATTCAACAATCTGAAATCTCCTTCAATATTATATATTCTTCTGCTGTAATAATATCTCCATCGTGTGTCTATTAAGTAAGGTAAAGCCTAGGACCCAAGCTGTGTGATAAGGAAAAATGTGGTTGCTGGGCCTCTGATGAGGTGTTTCAATTACTCCAGGCAAGCTCTAACCTGGTAGCTCATTACAATCACCTTTACAAACTGTCAGCTCATCAAAGATGCTCAAATCATCTCTTACAAAGCACGAGCTACCCACTGTGATTAAACCATCATGCAATGCTACCAGACCCCAACTTCAAGCTGACAATATAATACCACTAATCTGCATTAAGTCTGCAAAATGTTGACTTACGTCACTGAATAAGTTCTGCAGAACACAAAACCACCTTTAATAGATCATTACCTTTAACAAAAGCGAATACATAACCAAAAGCAGTTTCCTTTTCAGTTTCAAAATGCATTAGTAATAATTATAATGTACAAATACACATTCTCTTTATTCATGCCCCACATTCACTTAGTTAATTATTTCAGCTAGAAAATATCTCCAATTACCCTTCCCACCAGAACTTAGTTATATGTAATTTAGATACTAATTATTTAAGTTTTTCACAGTTATATTCTGGTGCAAGGCTCCAGTGATGTATCACAACACATACCTTGGATAATTTGTTTGGGGTTTTTTTGTGAAAGCTCTTTCGCTTTCTTCTACACTTTTGGTAGTTACATAAAACATGTGGTATCCATCTCTGCTCTGTTCCCTATTGCCTTTTTACTTCAGAAATGTTAAGAAGCCCAGACCACAGCTTTGCCCACAGAAGGATTGCAGTAATCCTGGGAAATCTGGTATGCCTGAGCATGTGCATATTTGACATAAAACCGACACGCAATATTTCCAAGCAAACTGCTGTGTCAGACCAAAGACCTCTTATTCTGCCTACAAGTGACTTAATGAAGTATCCAAGGAAGAGGAAAAGCAGGGCAACCACAAGCAGTCCTCTTTCAGTTCTCCTCACTTTTCACATGGGGATTTTCTCCTCAGATGCCTTTTCCATTCACTTACTCTCAATAATGTCCCTTGAGAGCACCTCCTACCCTTTCCAACACATGTCTGCTTTTAGCATCTACGGGACATTATGGCAAGCAATTCCAGTATTTCCACTACCCATTCCATGAAAAATCACCTCCTTTTGTTTGTTTTCAATCCAGTTCCCCCAACTTTGTTTAACATCACAATGGAAGAGATAACAAACCATAAATCCCTATGTCCTCCTTCAAGGTGTTAATATTTTTTCATATTGCTAGCAGAGACCACCTGGGTCATCACCTGCTATCCAGGCTGGAAAGTTTTCCTTCTCATTCCTTGTCCTGATGACTCTAACAGCCCTTTTCCTGAAACTTTCCCAGCACCTCCATGTCCTGTATAATGAGGGGAAAATAACTGCATGGTGGATCTTTACAGACAGAGCTCTCTGCTTTGTTCTCACCTTTCCCAACATCTCCTAATACTGAATTTACTTTTTGACCACAACTGATCATCCATCCGACCTTTTAAGAGAAATATAACCCTCTACAGATCTCATTCAGGGGCAGAAATGCAGGAACTGTTGCAAAGCCCATTTTTTGATGGGAAACTTTCATAATCTTCCTTCACATTTATGGATGTTGACTTTAATCTGCCACTTAATTGCTAATGGTTTAGACTTGTAAGGGCATTTTATGATTACTCATACTTGGAGCCCCATCTTGACTATTTAGCAAGCAACAGAATTTCTCACCTCACTGCCTACCTTCTTCTCACCATTTATGCAGATGCGACAGCACAAGGCTGTTACAATTCTCAGACCTTATACCACATTCAACTAGTTATTCACGTAAGAGGAAGTCTAGCAATGTAATGATAAGCATTATTCGCATCAGAAGGTGAGAAAAACTATATTGAAAGGCAAATGAAGAAGGCAAGTATATAAAGTGAACAAAAATAGTTGCTTATATAACTGTTTTCTGTGTGCTCTTGGAAGTGAAAGATGTTTTCAGGAATCACACAGATCATTGACTTAAATGATGCACAAACTGCATGTGCAATTATTTGAGTACATTTAAAGTACGAACAGCATAAATGACAACACAAACTGCAGCAAAACATGGCATTTTAAAAATACTTCAACAGCAAAGAAAAACAACACCAAATTGCATTCTACTTGTTGGCCTCCAACAAGTAACATGTTGTGCAAATTACCACTGCAGAGAACTGTGCTTTATTCGAGACTGAGCTTCATGAACCACAGAACTCCAAAGAGAGCCCCAGGATGGAATGCTTCATAAGAAAATACCTTTTCTAATCGTTCTTACATTTTCCCCCAAAGTGAAAAATGAACCCAAAATTCACTACATGCTACCCCACTTTTCACACAACCTTAGGATAAAAGAAATTGGAATAGAAACATTGCAAAAATTAAGTGGTTTGAATATTTTTGATTATGAACTGCCAATATATCTAGTGTATGTATTGTAAAGACAACTCCTCCTGCTTCCTTGGACTGCCCACAGTGATGTTCATTTGAAAGCAGGCTATAATTCTCCCCCACACAGCCCCTGAGCCTGAATCTCCTGCCGAGTGCTTTTGGAAGAAGCAAACAATATTTTTCAGGATGCTTAAGACTCATCATGCTAAGAGATGGATGCCTGATTAGCTGTAGTCCCTAAGAGGATAAGAAGTTGTCCTAGCAGACCTGTAAATTGTTGCCAGGCCCAACATCACTAAACACCAACTTCTGAACAGAGGACCAAAGAGTATCTGAATTCTTTTCAGGCTTCTTCATGTTAACTTCACCTCCAGCATTTGCTTTTCCTTTCCTCTCTTTTTTGGAGCTAAAGATATGGTAGCTCTCCAGACCACTTCCAAATGCAATGGGGCAGAAGAAGACATGTCAGGGGAATGCACATTCTGCCTTTAATCTCCACATCTGTGTTCTTTGTAGGAGCAGCAGAATTAGGCCCTTAAAATACAGCAGAGATGTATAGAGTATATCATGTTTGAGGAAAAACCAAGCAAAAAACCTCAAACCACAGCCATAGAAAGAAAGATGATTGTCTTTTTTATCTCCTAGAGAGATTTCTTCTCATATTCCCTAGCAACCAATAAGTCACTGGACATAAAAGGCAGAGTCACCAATTCATGAGAAAAACCATCTAGGTTATAACCTCACAATTTAGAAAGCTTACATCACACTCTTTGAAGAAGAGATTGATTAAGCTTCATCAATTTTAGCTTGAAAAGTAAAAACATCTCCCCTAGCTACTGATTAACAACATTATTTTATTTCAGACATCTTACTGGCTTTCTGGTGTTCAGGATTACATCTCAGGAACTCTCTCACGAATTAAAGCATTCACATGACAGATTGCAGGATTTTGGTGCTTGGGAATCAGGAGAAAAATGTTGTAAGCAGCAAGACTAATGTTTAAGATTAAGTTAAATATCAAAGGAAACGGTGAAATCTCACAAATAATAAGCTTGTCCCACTTTATTCTTCACAGGCAAATTTTTATAGAGATTTTAGAAAAACAATGCTTCAACCCAAAAAAATAGCTGTTTTGCTTCACTAAAACATCATACATTCCTATTTTTGAGTATTTGTAACAACTGTAACTAAGCAAGAACAAATATTTAAGAAAAAAGCACATTCACACAGACAATTGATACGGGACAAAATCAGCCAGATATCAGCAGGAAGACACTTCTCATAAAATAGTTGTTTCATCTCTGAGCTCTCAGACCATCCTCAAGGGAAACCTACACAGCATTTCTCAAATCTGAGCTTTGGAATGGAGGATGCAGTTTTACAAGGAACTAAAGTGACATAACGGCAAAAATTCATAACTCTGCTAGGTACCAAACACATCCAATAGGCCTTAAAATTATGGGCCCCATATGATCTCTTCCCTCCACAGTCAACTCCTCACATTCCACCAACTATAAACTGCCTGACCCTTCGGAGGCAAATTCTTTCTCATCTCTTCCCTCCACCAAGAACATACTGTCTATTTTCCTCCTGCCTCCCCTCCCAGGAAGTTACCTTCAGAGATGGTAAAACTGATCTCGAACACCGAGAATGGTCTTCACCTTCTATTTAGCTTTGAATACTGATGTTTTGGGTTCAGATCTTAACAAAGGCATTTGTGATCAAGAATGTGTCACGTCTCAGCTGTGTCACCTGGTCTAATAAACCCCACAGCCTCCAGCCACTGATCTTTATTGTGTTGCATCAGATATGCCACCACTATCATTGTTCTGAGCAATGTGCATGAAAAGAAAAAAGGAGTAATGAGCCCACAGAAAAAAGTTTTAGGAGAGGCATTTTTAGCAGTTAGGAAAGAAAGACCAATAGGTGAATATATGTGAGCAAGGAAGGTTTGAGTGGGGACACCACCGCATGCTTAAATTCAAACTACATTTAGTGATTCAATGTGCAGTTCAAAAAAGTTTTCAAAGGTAGCAAAGCAAAGACCAGCACTGGGGTTTCTAACCTATTTAACAGAAATTCTTTTTTAAATAACGATGAGTAAATACTTTAAAGCAAACTGCACTTAGACCTATTGCACCTTATCTCTGTAAATCTTTTCTTTCTACATTTTACAAAAATCAAAGTATATTTAAAAAGGAAACCACAACATTCAGTCCCGAGCTGAAAACCCCAGGTATGCAATCCCTATTTGAAGCCATGAGCATGAAGAACAAAAGTGTCCAGCTGCAGAACCTACTACCTGTCTTCTGGATTCTCAAATATTTGAGTATCACATTCTACATTCAAAGCAAAATGAATAGAGCCATTATAAAGTTACATTATTGAAATACAATTAATCCAGAAATTGATTATAGCATCAACAGGCCTTAAATATTTCTTCATTCTAAACATCTAGATTCTATTTTGATATATTTCACTTGCTTCAAATATGGTGTAGATACTGAAGTCTACAGTACCAAATGTTGGCTATAAACAGCAAGCATAAAATTGATTGTTAAATTAGTGGTAAGTGAAAAGCTCTAAAATACGCCTTAGAATATATATCCTTCATAGAATACTAAGGCTATTTCACAGGCCATCTTTGGCTACTATTTATGAAATTAATATCAGATTTCACCATCACCAAGATAGTTGCCTCAATTTGCTTCGAAGTTTGTTCTTATATTCTATTATTTAAAAAATGCTACACAGTAAAGGAGCTAGGCAAGAATAAAACTATTTTAAAATCTTTGCTGTTGTCCAGAGAAACAGTGTTGCTTATCCCTCCAGTCATGTCAGTGTCTTACTAAAATTCAAACCCTTAATTTCCAACCAGACTACTTTGACAGAGAAAGAACCACATTTACATCACAACAAAAGCCAGAAAATGAAAATTTAAAAATGCCTAAATAAATAAACTATACAATACTTGTTGCATCTGTGCAAAGATCCATATAGCACTGTATGAATTTATGACAGCAAACAAAGGAAAATAAATAGAAAATTCTTTAAGAACCAGGCAAGCTCATAATCATGCTCCTCTAAAACACCTCCAAGCTTCTGCTAGGCCAGTTGAGGGACTTTTCTGAACAAATGGGCAATTGTGTTTAACAAATTTGTATCAATTCCTTCAGCATAATGCATTTCCCAATGTATTCAATTCTTCTGTGTTTTTTACAATTTGCTCAATTGTTTCCTGAAATTACCTTGGCTTTTATTTTAAATAACCTCCTACAAAAGACATTCTTCTAGTTGCACAAACTCCCACAGCAACCACAAAAGAAAACAAAATAAAATCCCCAGTAAAAATTGTTTGAAAACACTTGGAAACATGCAGAAAACACACCACACAGATAAGTTTAGGGCAAGAAAAATGACAATATGGAACACTTCAGAGTTCTTGCAAAATTACATAAAGCCCTACCATTTTCACCTCTGAGAACTTGAATTTGGCTACAAAACACAAATTGAACTGTTGCAAGAATACTACTCTAATTTTTAAAAGGTGTTTTAAGCCTGTGACACATTGGCTAAGTAATGCTGTGCAACCATGCCTGGAGAGACTGGTGCTAGCAGACAAAACTCATCCTCAAGGAAAACATTCTGTTGAATGTCCTGACAAGCAGCCTTAAGAGCCCAGGCACTTGAAAAGTCCAAGTAAGAAGTTACAATTTGCTGCCAAAACTATATATAAGCAAACACTGAGTTAAAATTTATTGCATACTATGCAGAATTAGGTTAAACAAATATCACCATAAAAAGGGACTGTGACAAATCGCACATTTGTTTTCTGAGAAAAAGAAACAAAGTAACGATTTCAAAAATTCCAACATTTTAGCATTCAGTTTTGGGGTTTTTTAAGTTGCTGGTTCATACTGCATTTGGAGATCTTATGATAAAATACTCTAAAGTCTCACTAGCAAGAAAGTGATTTTACTGCATGATCATGAGCAAGTAAAGGTTAAATAGCCTTTATCTTGCCCTTCTGCATTTTCCCTCTTCTTCAGTCATGAAAAGGCAGCTTACATTTTCTGAAACAACTATGTGAAATGCTGAACTACAGATAACAGCAATTAAGTGTCCCCAAAGATTTTTCAGCATAAAATTAAAACACATTCATGACTGTTATTAAAAGAAGAGTGCAGCTGAAAGCACTGGATTAAAGATGATGAAGCTGTACAGTGTTCTGGAAATGTCAATGTTTATTGCAACATAACAGCTTAGAAACCCTTTACAGAGCCAACTATAACCTTCATATGGGCTTTGTATTCCAACTTGTAGTTGTCTGAAAAAGGTCTAAAAAAAGAGAAGAAAAAACTAGAAAGCCCTAGAGGTCATACTTTTAGCACTGTTCTCAAACAGCAAATAAAAAACTTTTCAGACTACATTATAAATGACTAAGGGAAATTTCAGCCATAGTACTCCCTTCCCTAAAATCAAACACCAACCTCCCAAGAAAGCCACATACAACCCCTTTGTTCTTTATTGACAACAAAAGACACAGTAATCTTGTTTCAAAATCTGCTCCCATCTATGTAGTGCTTTCAATTGTGAGCAAACACAAGGATATATGTCCACAAAACACTACAAGCACGCATGCAAAGTATCCCCCTGCAAATAGGTACATGTACATTGCTAACATGGTGTTACACCTTTGTTCCTTTGTGGTTTTAATGAGTTCTCCTGTGCCATGCTGCCAAATCCTTCCAGACAGACTTTTATGAGCAGTTTGCACACACAGACACTTAGTGAGCAGCAAAGTGTACATTCTCAATCTAAAATAAATAGAACATTATTTCTCCTGCTTCCGCTTACTAGTTTTATTTTCCATCTAGAGCAAAACAGAAAAATGCTTCCCAAAAAAGACACCCTTTTACAAACAGTTCTCTCATTTAGCAGCCTCATCACTGCTCTGGCATTTAGCCACCCTCAAAAAGGCATTTATTGCTTCATACACCATCTCACAGTAAGTGCTGTGCCCTAGACATTGAATGAAGTATTAGATATTCCCCAGGAAACTGATGAAAATGACACAGCATAAAGGGCAACCAGCAATCTAGGGTATAATAAAATAACAGCACATTAAAGAATTAGTACAATATTTATACTCAGTTGCATAGAAACCCTGTGAAGCTACTTACAACATTGACTTCGGTACCCACTACATCCATCACATTACTACTAATTTAAATGTCAAAGCAGCTAACAGTGACTTTTCTGTGTTAAAGAGGGTGCACATTTATCATAGCAAGATGCTGTAGTCACATTTGATAAGGTGTGAGAACATCCCAGCTGAACAGTTCAAAGCAACACACACGATTAATGAAACCATTTTGTTTTGTCACTTCTACCCCAGCTACACTCTAGGACATTGTGAACTTACAGACAACCTGGTGAAATTGTATGATTGACACAGTAATGTCACTACACAGGCATTTTCAGTTCTCTTGGTCAAACACCACTAAATCCCCACCAGCCAGGACTCAGAAATGAATGACCTCATACCTGTGTTGTCAGGGGACCAAAGGAATACAATGCCCAACTGGTCCTGGATTTCTACTCAGAGTGGGAATAAAAACCATTTCCTTCTCCTCTGGAATTTTGAGGAAAAAAGCATATTTTCTCCCTTTACTGGAACCCCTACAGATTTCCTCCAAATGCCTGTTTTAGGGAAGCCTGCAGGTACCAGCTCTCTCTCCTCACTGAGCAGGAGGTTTGAGTAGGGCTTGGAGCCCTATCTCCCTAAGTCTTCACAGGCCATGAGCCCTGGCCCCTCTACTGCCTTCATCTTTCTGGAGTTTGAGGCAAAAGGGAGGCTAAAGTTCTCTTTAATGTTGATTTTGTCAATCCAGTCCTCAACTCAAAAAACTTCATAGGAAGCAACAGCTTCCACTAAGTTGATTCTTGTCTTTATCATGTCGCTGTGGACTTCAATCCAAACTAAACCAAAATTAGATATCTACATTTGACATTTGGTAAAAACTTCTAAAAATAAAAAAGGAGCTATCTATAATTCCATTCAGATGCTCTCATCTCTAATTATCTTTCTCCTGCAGGAGACCTGTACTCATTGCCTGTAGCAAGCAAAAGAAAGGCTTGACAGCCACACGAGTCTCATCTTCCTGCACAAAACCAGCTCAGCATCACTCTGCTCATGTGCAGGGCAAGACTGTCTCAACACACAAGACCTGTGGACAGGGATCCTGAACAGAGATGTTCATGAACAGACCAAGAGGAGGTGAAGGAATGGACGTAAAAGTCGCAAGGAGAAAGCTCAGCAAGTATTTCAATATACAGAAGACACTTAAAAGATCTGACTCCAAGTGTCATTTCCAGAGACAGTGAAGTACTTCTGGAGGGCTTCTTTGTTTCATTTTTCTAATACCAATAAACCAAAAGTGAAACCAAAATTAGGACTTCAGCTTGCTTAAGCGAGTAGCTGTAATTACTCTCTTCTAAGGACCCAATATAAATGCAGTAATGTCTGAGGAGAAGAGAATGAAATTAGGCTCGTTCCAACTAATCTTTCTCACAATTGCCAGGGATATGCACCATCAGTCTTTGTTAATTCTTTACCACAGAACTTCTCTTCAGATAAGTTTCTCACACAAGGAAGTCCTTAAGTAAAAGAGAATCAACTTTCCAGAACATCTTATCCACGTCAATGTATTAAAAATGAGAACTACAGCTACCATTTAACCTCTTTTGCTGCAAATAAATTGAAACACACTAAGCACTTCCTTAAATGCTGATAGAATTTAATTCAGGCAACTGACTAGGAATGTTAAGCAGCAGTATCATATCCACAAGTTTACACACACAATCTAAATTTTCAAGGCTGACTCTTTCATAATCTTTCATCAATAGGAATAGTGTTGGTATCCCAGCTCTGAAAAAGGAAACCACTGGAACCATGTGTGCTCATAAGAAACATTCATGCCATAAATGCCTCCTTCCCCCCTCTTTTTTTTTTTTTTTAATGAGCACTTAAACAGCTAATTTGCTTTTAGGAGAAAAAGCAACATTTTTATGCCTAGGTCAATGTGCTCCTTTCATCACAGCTGTTGAGTTCAGAACACAGACACTCTAGAAGCAACACAGCAGAAAAGTCTTCAACAGAAGACCAGAATTTTTCCATTTAGACACTTCTTATATTCATTTTTTAGCCGTGGAACACGTAAATAAACTTTTCAATAGCCAGATCAATGTAGCAGAATGTCTTGTTTTTACCTGGATTCCCAAAATAATATTTTTCTTCCATACAAACCTTTTAAAATGTCTTTTTCTGGTACTTCCTGGCTATGGCATAATAATGATCCCAGATAATTTAATCCCAAATTATTACATTTCTTGTGTCAATTTCAAGTTTCTTTTAACAGCTTTTGAATATATATTATCTGAAATTAAACTTTATTCTATATTTTGATTCTACTTCATTATTTTTTAGGGGATTTTTTTAAAGCTTTTTTTTAAATGCAATGTCTAAAACTGGTTTTTTTCTCTAGCACCCCAAAAAAGAGTTTCACATAGTTTATCCTCAGACACCACCATCCATCATGTCTTCAGACCATACAACAGCTGAACTCTATCAGAGAAAATGGCAAGGGCAGACCTGAGTCCAGAATGCCAATGATGTTAATAGAGTTTTTGCACCATAAGATGCTCCAGCCATATGTTCTTAAATAGATAATCACTCACACTCACACTTTTACTCTAAGTTAATAGAAAAGCTTAAGGATTTTTGAAAATTAGTAAATTTTATACATTTCTACAAACCCAAGTTGCAGGCATCAAATAATGTTAATGCAATGCCATGCTAGGTGAAGATAGAGAGGCTAGATTCAAGGTTGATCTGTCCTGGTCTATTTGATTTCCTATTTTCATTTTCTGAAAATCATACTAAATTTATCAGGGAATATATTGAAATTATATTGCCATTATCACTAAAATAGTTTTTCCACTGTGGTAAACAGAAATATGGAAGGGCTTCCACCTTCACATAAGGGGCTGGACAGTGACACAAAGGCATAAGGATACAGGAGCATATAAAGCACAGTAGAGGGACCAAGAAGTCTCCCAGACATTTGCAACTCTTTTCATAATTTCAGTTCCTATGAAGACATGCACATGAAGGCCACAAGGAAAGGAATCACAAGAGAAGAGAATGAGCCTGTTTATATCACAGCTCTCCCCAGTGCTTCTCACTAGCAGAGTGGCTGTGGCATCCTCCTCTCCCTGGGCTGCTACCAAACACAGCTCACTCATAGCCCCAGAAAGCAGCAGCAACCCTCAGGGTTCACATATTACCCAGCAACTGCTCCTATCACAACAGCCTTAGTATCAATGCCACCTGCATTTGTCCCTGACAAACGTCAAAGGCAGCAGGCTGGAAAAATGTCCACAAATCCTGCACATTCATTTATAAGATATTTAATTTGGGCTCCCTTTATTAACCACAGATAATAGTTACATAACTATTTACCCCATTCAACCTTGATGTAAAGTGTTTAATGCAGAATGTAAATCTTACCGTCTTGCCCCATTTGTGAAGGCATCAAAATTACTTGAAAAGCTAATCTTAACTCAAAGTACAGTAGAGATGTTGTGAAATGTAATTTCTATGACAAGCTTATCATTAAAACATACACCTACCCACATCTTACAATTAAAATGAAAGCATTTTTTATGCAAATATAAGAGAATGAAAGCTAGAGATGCACATTGTGGACATTTCCCAATGTGTGCACATACGCCCAGACTTTCAGCTGAAATCATTCTGTGTGAGAAGGAACAACGTCCCTCCAGCACTTTGTGACTGATCAGATCTACTCTAAGTATAAGGTAGCCCTACAACAAGCACCATTAGCACAACTAACAAGGCAGAAAATGGCCAGATTTTGTACCAGCAGCACCACTTTCCAAGAAAAAAAGTACATGGAGCCACACCCTTACTGGCAGAGGAGGACAAAAATCACAGCTTGAGACAAATGCCTTTAGCACTTTCCTCACTCAAGGTCTTCTTTCCCATAAAGCTCCAGAGCAGCACAGAGCTTTATAGAGAGCTGGATCTAATAGAAAGAGATCCTGGTTTGCTATTGCAATTACTATCCAGCATGCCAGCACAAAGAGCACAGGATTTAAACAGCCTATTTTAAGAATCCCAGGTTTTCAGCACAGAGACAGGACTTTGCACAGTGCCTGCAGACAGACTGTCATGCCCAAGCAACTGCAGGCAGCTGTGCTGGGCTCCTTCCAGCTGCTCTCAGCTCTGCACAAATGCCATTGCTGATAAACCTTTCTGAGAGCAGTGCCAAGCACTACTTAAACTTCAAGAGGTCATCCATTACTAATTCTTTGGGTATACCACAATTTTAGCCTTAAATGAAGCTATACTGACTATATGAGCCACTCACTTTGATATAATGGCTGTGAGTTACTACATTGATGTAATTACAACATTTTCATTTTGCCAGGAAAAAGTGCTGTGTTTTACAGAGTAATTGCACTGTGAAATCACCTTTCTACAGTACATAAACTGAAACAAACTGTGCCTAAAACTCAAGACTTAAGTTACTAAAATTGTCATTGCTGTCATGGCTGTAATACATAAAACAGTTTTGCTAGTTTGCAAAGGCCATAAAAAGACAGTGTTGTTCTTAAAAATTATTTATACACAATAGCACAAGAAGGCAGTAAGAAAACAGAGCAACAGTTGTGTGCTAACATCTTCTGTAAGTTTCATTTACCAATAAAATGTTGCTAGCAATGAAAACATCTGAGTCATAGATCAAAGATAGAATTTTCTGCCATTAAGAAGTTATCAAAGACCAATTAGGCAACATGTGAAAAGATAAGTAAAAGGTACCACTTGGCATTTCCACTCTGGGTTAAATAACCTGATATGAGTTGGCAAGTAGAAGAAAGCTCTGTCATATTGAGATCATTCTGCTTCTGCATCACCGGATACAAACTCCTGTTAAGCCTTTAGGCTCCCTCCATTCTAGGTGTTAATTTTGACCCAGTTCTGGCCTCATTAAATACAAATCCCCCAACACCCTCTTTTGCATAAAAAACCCTAAGTAATCACATATAAGGTCAACAAATAAGCTCACTCATTTTCAGATTAGTGAGAAATCAGGCTACATTTCAATACTGCATAGTGGCAGGCAATTCTAGGATCAATCTCTTATTCCCATTCCTCCTCCTCTATGTTGGGCAAATGGGCTGCAGCAGGAAAAAAGGGCTGGAAACCCAACCTGTCAGATGTTTCCTTCATGCAGAAAGAGTTTAACACACCCAAGAACAGAAACCCTCAAGGACACGAAGGTCAAACTTGGGCACTTCCCAGATCAGCCCAGCCTAAAACTACTGCCAATTTGACAGCAATTCCACAAACACACAAACCAGACAGACTTCTCACTCTGTCAGGCTGACTTCCACCTCTGCATCCAGAACACAGTCTGAAGTCCTGACCCCTGAATTGTGCTCATCAGGAATGAAGCCTGAGCAAAGAGAGAGCCCTCCATCCCTTCTTTTTTATCTTCCCATTTGCAGAAGATGGGATGACCAGGATAAGAGCTTTTCTGTTACAAAAACATTTCGAAGTCCACCATTTGGGCTGCAGCTAAGAAGTTCAACTGCATTATTCCTCATGAAAACTATTGCACAGGGAATTTTATCATCATCATTAGCCATGATTTCCATCAAGATGGATCATGTATGATGAAATGAGAAAACTGTTTTGATCTCCACAAGAACTACAACAAACTGGGTGCAAAGAGCAAGACAGATGATGTCTACTATATTACACTTGGAGAAAAATTACTCTTTTAAAATGGGTAAGACACCAAAAAGAGAAGTCAAACTGTTCTGTAAGAACACTTACACACATACTTTACAACAACACTTACTAGAGATTTTTTTGCTTGATTATTGGGCCCATAAAGCCTTCATTATCTAAGTTGTTAAATTATCTACCAAGTTATTTTTGTTTTTCTGTTAGTACTTATTTTACCACAATACCAAGGCAACTGCTACATAACTTTTCTAGAGCCAAAACTCCAGCTTATACCTGTAAGACTGCCAAACATCACAGATTCAAACTTCAAAATTACACCCAACCAAAAGAGCACTACATGTGCAACACCTACAAATTCAAAAAAAATAGTAAAATTGTGTTTAAAACTGCTACAAGCTAGTTTAGTTACTCTAGTATGCAATCTATTATCTGTTACTTGATCTATGTTCACATTTTTCATGGCCAGGTTGGACGGAGCTTTCAGCAACCTCCCATAGTGGAAGTTGTCTCCACCCATGGCAGAGGGATTGAAATGGGATGGACTTTAACATCCCTTCCAACGCAAACCATTCTACCCTTTTATGATTTTATTTCTTCAAACCTCTCACTATTAAACATCTAATAGAATGACTTATAAGGCTCTTGAACTAGCAATGACAGAGATTTATTTGCAGTGAGGAATTTTGGAGCAGCTGCCACAAAATCCCATAAATTCAGGGTGAAGGAATAAAGCCAGTCTAACTGCCATCCACAAGTAGATATATCACAATATCTAAAGTTTTTGTTCTCCCCTGTGCTGCAGCCTTTGCTGCCACACACTTTATTCTGGCATTCGCTCCATGAGACTATCCATAAGCTCGATCAAGTATTAGCCTGAAGATTAGTAAGCCAGTAATATATGGATTTTTCTGCTAACTTAGTGAATAAATCAATTCAAAAACATCAGGAGAAACACAGTGCCACACCACTGTGGCACAGAGGCACACCAGTGGGACCAAGGGTGAATTCAAGGAGGGCATGACTTATTTTCCTTTAAAAGCAACATAGTGTCAATCTGCTCACTGCACAGCTTCACCTACAGATTTAAATCACTAGTTAAAATGACCTGAAAACTCAAATCAGTATAATTTCAAGATTAGTATAGAAAAAATATTATTTATATTCCCTGTTCATATGTTATTGGTTCTCTCACATCTCTTAGAAATGTCTGTTTTCTAAAGTGAAAACATAAGTCCAAAGCCATGAATTTTTCAGCAGAGAATAAACAAGAAATTGATTCCTTAATCAAAAGCACTGTACAGACACAAAGCAAGTGGGATTTTCAATTTAGTCCGTATCAGAACTTTTATTCTTCATTTCCTGCCTTCTTTCCCAATAAAATTTCAATTTGGCATTCCATTTAAATGCGTCCTTTCAACTTAGATATGACAGGCTTTAAATTTATATATTTCAAGTTCAGTAAATATCAAAATATTCTATTAAAAGGTCATCATCAATTAATTGATGCCTGTGAAGTAGTTAGAGCAAACTTTTTGGGGTGAACAGATTTAAAAAAAAAAATCAATTAACAGAAAGTAAACAAAACAGAACCCCATGAATAGACAAAAAGCTTTGCCCAATACCTTGTACTGCTGGGCTGGAATAAGCACCACCTCTAACTTCCCCACAGCTGCCAGCATATTCTGAATATACAATGTAGTCACAGCTGTTTCAGTGACATTGGACCTTGCAGAAAAAGTACTTCTTAATCCCAGTGGCTGTGAGAAGTGTAAATCCAAGGAACATCTGCCTCACTGCTAGCTGAACACATGCAGAGTTTCATTTTGGTGCAAGGGGATATGAGCTTGCAATCTGCTTTCGGCTTCACCTGTTTTTCATCAGGAAATAATCACTATATTAACATTATGAACTCCCAAAACATTTGCATGAAACAACATTAACTTCACGAGAACACATGCCAGTGCTAAACTGGATGATTACAGGGCACCACTATGCTCAGTGGTAAGACTGGTTGAGACTGGAAGAAAGACAGACATGTCTGATTAAAGATAAAGATCATTCTTAGTAGTGGAACTAAATCCCAGATAGTGCATTCAAATGCCACCTACAGTGGTGAAGGGCTTATGTTTTATAATAAACCTAATAAAATCATTTTCCATGCAATATTTGGAAGGACTACACCCCAGATCCTTCAAGACTAACTGTGCTTTGCTCATGTTTAGAAATTCCCCACATTATAGAAACCTAAGTTCTGTCATTCTTAGAGAAAAAGTCATAACACATTTTATTCCACTTAATCTTTAGGTGATAGAATAAAAACCAGCATGTTCAAATGAAAAAAAAAAAAAATCCACAACACTTTGAATGGTGCAATCAATAGACAGCGCTCCAATCCAAGCTCATCCCCAAAGGTAACCATAACCTAATTTCAGATTGCCTCTCGGACTTGAGCCCATGCTACTAATGATCTCCAAAAATGAAGAGGCAGCTTGAAATAGCACAATTGCAGCAAACAGAAAGCAGAGTCCTTATTGAAGCAGGCAGAAAAATAATTCTGGTTATCCTGTTATTTCATGAGGACAGCAATTGATTTTATTAACAACCTTTACCAATAGGAAGGAGTCAAGTAAATGCTCTGAGAAAAACACTTCAGCAACAAGGCTCCACTTAAGACAAGCAGTTTGAGATGCTGGCTTTTTAAACTTTTTATTATTATTATTATTTTCATAATACCTAAGGGTTTTCTTCTTAAACACTTGACAACTTTAGCCCTTGAGAAAGCAACCACTACAGGTAATATAATCACCACAGTTCAGGTTAGGCAAGTGGCTAGTGACAACTGGTGAAAGGATGTGTCAGACCTCATTCAAACAGCATATCACTGGATGTGAAACATGCACAAGTTCAGCTGTGAGGACAGCAGAACCCAGCTCTGCCTGAAAAGACAGAGGGCTCCAGATATTTTCAACAAAGCCTCTTTTCATGTGCTATGTCCCACCTAGCAAATGCACTGCTATAAGGCTGCAAATACCAGCCAGCTGCAAGCTCATCAAGCAGCTTGTGTCTTGCAGGAGTCAGCTTCCATAAAGCCATCAACTCAGAGACTATCAGGTTTCAGTGATACCCACTCACTGTACTACCCATCTTCCTTACAATTGGCTCAGAGATATTACAGATCTGCCTTCCCTTAGTATCCCTAAATTCTAATTAATTTCTCCATCTAGACTAACAGCTGTCTCCCCCCTCCACCTGAGAAAACTTTATCTACAACATAAAATACTTTCACTGTTAGCTAAGGACAAGAGGAATGAAAATAAGTCCTTCTGCTTGCTCAAAGCAGAATCACTGTTGATGCTGTAGAGGGATCCAAGTGACATCCCACAGCAGCCTAAAGAGAAGCTCTGCTTCTAGAGACACTTGGACCAAAAAAGGATTAAAATCTAGAGGAGGCTTTTGAAACACTTAAGAACTTGAAAACCATGGAGCAGGAGCTGTTGTTTGAGAAGTTGAGGTATTCCATGCTCTCTTCTTTTTATTTATTATTTTGATAGGTTCACAAGAGGGGAAAAATGTTCACATACAACTCAAGTTCACAGAGAAAGCAGAATTTAGGAAAACAGTATCTCTTTTTAGAATTCAAAAAACAAGAACTATTTTAAAAATCCAGCTGATGTTTTCAAAAGAATAAACTTTATTTCAATTGATAACTAATATAACTTCTTTTCAGCTCAAAGCAACAAGGGTTGATCTTCCCACAAACTGGGCTGTTTTCACACATTTGGGGGAAGTCTCCTATGCGTCTACAAGCCATTACAAATTTTACATAATCTATTGAGGTCCAGCATGACAATTTGATTACATTTTTGCAAACATTGCAAGCCTCAAAAACAAATGGAGCACACATATAAAGAGGGCACTCCAAATTACAGCATATTTGACAATAATACCCCACAACAAGCACAGAGGAATGGAAAACTGAATGAACTGCAGGTGTCTCAATAGTTCATATATTTAGTTCTGTAAATATTCCCACCCTTCTCAGGCAGGGAACCACACAAAACTGAGGATGCTTCTACATGACAGTTCACCTTAAGTCCTGAGAAGAAAACAAGAAAAAAGAAAAAACCATTGCTGCTTCTCTTTCCTATATTTGATCTCAGTCTTTCAAATAATTGAAACCAATACTTTTGTGAACAATAAAAAACAACTTGAGTTTAATAAAAACAGAAAATGCTTTCCCAGTTGCAGTGTGACCTCAGCCAACATGCAGCATATGGTGGTAAATGCTACTAACAAACCAGCCCTGAAAATGAGCCTGAAAACACAAAGTACTATGGCCTACTTTTGTAAATAAGCATCTAATGTTTCCCCATGTCCCAGTTTAACAACTCAATAAGATACTTTTGTGCTCAGTACAATATCAACTGAGAGGCTTCTTTAAAGTATATCCTATAATCCTGAGCAAAACATGTGAAGCCAGCCAATATGTATTCTATCTTCCAGGAAGTATAACATTTTCAGGCTAATGTGAAATTTGGAAAAAAAAAGACAAATGTGGTCAGGTCCTGAAATTCAAACTTAATAGAAGTTAATCCTAAAACAAACTGACTGTGAACATGTACCTATAGACATTCAATCCTAAGGTCTGCTCTGTCTAATACTCTTTTGGAGAGGCATAACCAATTTGTTTCAGCATTTTGTGTTACAACACTCCACCCTCCAAGGCAGGACTTCAGAGACATTACTGACAAAAAATAGTCAGGACTCAAGTAATCAAAGCAATTGTAATAAAAGCAATTGATAAGTATATCCACATGTCTAGAACACAAAGCAGTTAGCCCTGTGTCTTACCAATAATAAATTCCATTATCTCATAATGCTACTTTCATGGTTTGAATTTTGTGGTTTTTTCTTTTGCTGGCAGCTTTACCAGGTAAAATGCTGTTTATGTTGCTTGGGTATCCCAATTTGAAATCTAATACAGATTTCCCATCTGCAAAAACTGGGGTGAAAGGCTATTCACCCATTATTGTAGACTATTTCCAGATCCTTCTTCAGCTGAAAATACCATGAGATTACCTAGTAGCACCGTTTAGGCTGGGGGCAGCTGCAGAATAACTGTTCAGCTAGTTTCATGTAACTTGATACAAAGAGTTTTCTGCGATGCACAGCCAAATCCCTTCTTGCAGAAGAATGTCACAAAGAACAGAACAGACATTAAAATGATATCAATCATTTTAAGAAATGGATAATCTCTAGACAGACCTACAACTCAGAGAAACTGCACTGATCTGGGACTCAACTGCAGCCAGAGATTAACATATTAAATATTTAATCCAACAAATAGCTAGCAAATCCATCTAGAAGCATATCAAAATCATGCATTCCTTATGCAAGCAAGTATTAATATAGCCTATCAATTAATTCATATTCAGCTTGAACAGGAAAACAACCAAGACACATACACACAAAGTAAAAGTACTGTTCTAGGTTTTTTTCCTGAATCAGAAAAGGGGTGCACACGTGAAGTAGGTGAACAGTGAAACCGTCTTGCTGCTCATCTCAAAACCAACCAAAAAATGAAAATAAATTCCCACTCAAATTATTGTAATGGTGTTTTGTTAATAAAAATTGTCAATTTCTGCATAATCAGTCACAGAAGTTCTGGACAATATGTGTATGAAATCCCTAAATAATCAAACACTGGAAACTTGACCTAATTCTGCCACTAGCTTGCTGTGACACTGTGGCCACCAAGCTCCCTACATAATTTGACAAGATTATTCCATTGCACAGGGTACAGAAAATCAGGCAATCCAATTCTAACCAAGTGGCTATGTTAGTGCTAGAGCTTTGTACAGCATTTCCTACATTCTCTACTCTCACATGCAGTGCTGGATCACATGGATTTCTTGAGCAGACAACTGCTGTTTGTATAGGCAGAGACCTGCTCAGAGGTCCTTAATACTCTGTTGTCCCCATTTGGTGAAAAGAGATGAAAAAGATATACCAAATAATCTAAGAACTATACACTGAGTGCTTAAACAAATGGCTTTTCCTGCCATTTTGGTCACCATATTACTTCAAATCAAGAAAAACATGTGTTCATAATATCAACAGTGACATCACAATTCACCATTTTTACTGTGTCCCATCTCCAACTCCCTTGCTTTCCTCTGTCAACATATGACTTGAACATTTTTATATCATTTCAGACTAAAATCTCACCTTTAAAGAGGACCTTACCTTGGTATACAAAGATAATAGTGAGACTTGCAAAGTTTTCATCTCTGAAGTGAAGAAAGTGACAGACTTAAGAGAAATTTATTTCATTCATAGCCATAGGAGAGCTGATACAGAATAAAAGTGGGAACACTACTTCCAATACAAGAGGCTGAGAAAAAAAGTTCAGCAGAAATTAGAGATAAGGTGTGTGGACCAGAAATAAAATGAAATCCAGCTTGAATACAAGTAGGAAAACATGGCTATGGGAATAGAGCCTAAAATATAAATGTATTGGGGGAGAACATTGCTTAAATATTATGAATAATGGCAAGAATTCAAATACAAGTATTAAATAAGCTGCACTATTATAGAAGCTGAATGATTTGTGTGATAGGTGAGCAGGACATTTATCACTCTTCAGGGCTGTAACAGTAGTGAAACTTTCCTTTCATACCCCTTAAAGCAGCTCTCTGCCCTAGAGAAATCATTTCCAACCATTCATATAGTGTTCAGTTTTATTCCTTTTACTGCTTTTCCACTGTTAAATGGGACCTTTTCTCTTTGCTTCCCTCTTCTCTTGGCCCAAAAATATACTGTTCCTTTCTCTTAAAGGATCATCAGCCCATCAGAGCTGAGATGGGAACTGCTTCCAAAATCATCACAACATTCAATAACAAAAAAACAACATAAGAGAAGTAAATAGAACACCCATGAATGAAGGGTAGATGATTATCCAGTGGCTCAAAGGATGACAATCAGACAAAAAAGCCAAATTCAAACAATTTGAAAGAAAATGAGAATCTTTCTAAAGTGTTTGAACTTTATGACCATATATATTCCTTAGGAAGAAAAAAAAAATCTCCTAATTACAGTCAAGTTCCTTACATTGAAATACTATAGAAATTACCTGAAAACTACATCTAAAATACCCTAAGGTATACTTAAACTTATTTTTTCATCCTTTTTCATACAGACTTTTATATTACATTAATAATATATTCACCACTTATATGATGGAATTTACTCTGCTCTTTAAAGATCTTTTTATACTCAAAAAGCCCTGTAAGTCTGAAAGGTACTTGAAATGCAGTGACATTGGACTATAAAGTAGACTAAAGTCTCCACTTTAATCATAATATTGTTAAGCATGTCTTGCCACACCAAGCAAATTTCCTTTCCTTTTCTAAAGGCATAATTGGAAAATCAGCGCCAAGTTCTGGGTGAGCAGCACCCACTCCCCCTCCAAAACTGGAAAATAATCAGACCCTTTGGAATTTACAGCATGGAACTTCAAAAAATCCAATGAAAGGTAAATTACTTGTGCTAAAACCTGCTTGGCACACATACGGAAGAATCCAAACGTTGCTGTGGAGTTGGAGAGAGGGATGCAACATAACCAAATATTAAGAACAAGAAACTGAAATGGAAAGAACGTATTTGACCAGAAGACTCAAGTTTTGCAACTCTCATTTTAAGATTTCTGCATTCAAAGTACTAACTGATGAGGAGGATTGTGTTCCAGCAGTTGGTACAGTTCAGAGTACAGTTCCAAAAACTTCAAATTCCTGGTGCCGTGCCACTGCTGTCACATACAAGAGCCAGTCTTGTAGTAAGTATCACTTAAAAACCCATAAAATTTTTGAATGCTAAAGAGGTGTGACTGCAAATAAACAAATAATCTAGAAATCTTCACGTTTTTTAAGATGGCATCTCTTGACCCAGCCCCAGGTTTTGATTTTATGTAACTGAAATGAAACCCATTAAAAGGTTCAAGGCCACTTTGAGAAGCAAACTAAGTTCAGAATGGTGATTTCAAATCTTATTCCCAGATGCCTCTAACTGGGAAATCTGCCTTCCTGCTTCTCTGCTTAAATGCATTAACTGCACTCCCATACAGCTTTGGTGCAGTTAAAAATAGGAAATCAAACCTTCATTTTTCATGTTTTTTATGAAGATAGCATTTAGAGAGACAAAAAAGTGAAATCAACAGAAGAAAATCAGTTTCAACACTTCCATGATGACTTGTTCCAAAATATGGGTTTGACCATATTTGTTTGAGAATAAATGATTTCTCTTGTACATTAAAAACAATATTTATAGAGTTACAGTGCTTATAAACCCATGATGACATGAGACATGTCTACTAGGCTGAATTCCACACTAACATTGAGCTTTGAAAATGCTATAAAAATTAAAAACAAAACAAAAAAATGCCATCCAATCAAAAACACCCACAAAACAAAAACAACCAAAATGAAACAAACACCAAGAGGGTGCATTAAGAAGTAAAAAATCTTAAGGTATACTGAGAAATATGATAGCTTATTCCAGGTTTTTCAGCTGCCAGCTCCACCTCTGTGGGTCAAATGTATCCCTTGCAATTCATCACTGACTCATGAATTACACTAAGAACAAATTCCATTTCACAGGTCAAATTTTGGATGAAGCCACAACCTGCACACTCAGTAGAACCACTGATACAACACAGATTCATATTTTGCTGTAAAAATTCTTGTAGGATGGAGACAGAAAGAGGAGAATCTTATAACACCGTTAGCTACTCTGCACTTCATAATACCTAAAACTATTTTCTTCTTTTTCAGTTATTGTAAAAGCCAATTTGAACCTAAAAAAATTGATAACATCAGAATCAAATAAAGTCCACCTTGTTGCTTGGTATTTCCCACAAACAGTTTTTGGTTTCTGTCCCTCTATGGTTACAAGCAGCGTGTATAAAGCAGGTCCATGTACCCCCTTGCTGTCTTTTGCTGGAGAGGGTTGTGATACCCATGAAGACAAAATCATTATCCAATTAGATTTATAGATAAAGCCATTAAATACAAAATATCCTCATTTTCCTCATCTAGTCCAATAAATTAGTATTCATCTCTAAGATGAAAACAGGGAGAGTTTTCCTAAGCATAAAAAGAAGAGCATTTCATAAGCATCAAAAACAGGTTAAAAGAGGACATAAAACAGTCAAAAAAGAAAATTGAATTGAAACTTGGCCTAACAAGATTTCTGCCTCTGTACAACTTAAGTCTCTCTAAAAGAAAAAAAAAAAATTAAAAGGTTCTTACGCAAGCTGTCTGTTCTTTAGGAAGCCCTGGATTTTCAATTATATTTATGGACAGGAAGCAAGCAGTAATTCCTCTAGGGTTTGGACAGTAGTTTTGACAATATTTACATAATTTAGGCTCTCTTTGGCTATGACTTCAATCTAAATACAACACTACAGAAATGTGACAAAAGAGTGCAGTACTAAGCATACTATTATTATTTTCCATAATAAAAACAATATAATATTTATTTCATAATAAATGAACTTTCTTCAGAGAAGGCTTTTTTTACCTGTGGTGTTAGAGGTCTTTTTCAGGTTTGGGGTTTTTTAAAGAAATTTTAAAAAGTCACTACCATAAGGTTTCAAGACCAGATTCCCAAAAATAGTAGTCAAATCCAAAAAGCTGTTTGCCTGGTTGTTTGTTTACTGCTTTGCCTTAATAAAAAGTTTCAATTCCAAGATCTAAGCTTCAACACTAACGAAAGAATTTGAGCAACCCCATCTCTGCAGGCAGTTTTCAGTCTCCATTGCCCACTTTTCCTCTGCCCGGTTCTGAACGGCACACAGGGGCCCCAGTTTTAATTCCCATAGCCAAAAGAGAGCAGCAACCAAGTGTAAAATACAATTCCTTGCAGTACCTTCCATGGCATCTGGGTAAGCAGCATTTGAAGCTGAGAACCTATTCCCACTGTTTTGCATAAGAATACCCTACCATTCCACCTATATACATTCAGCTAATACAGTTCTGATCTAATGGTTTTGTCTTTCTGAATAAATTCTCTTTACTGTAAAGAACCTCTCTCAGTCCTTCACATCTACAACAAGAACTGTTTAACTTCGTTACTAAACAGCTGGCCTACACTTCCATATGCAGGCAACAACCACTATAATCACCTCCTCACAGGAATTTTAAATTCACATAATTACAATTTCTATGGCCATTTTACCTTAATTACTTATGTTACGGTCAACAAAAACTCCATAACCCATCAAAGACATGTTACCAGCAAAATTGAAAACTCCTGTAAGTTAAGCATTTCAATTTTAATACCTAAGCAAATCAATGCTACAAAAGTGTTTTTTCTTCTCATTTCAAGATTTTAACATTGATGCAGCTCAAAGGACACACTAGTTCAACGTGGGATGTTGCCAACAAAGCAGAGGAATCTGCAATCAAAACAGAATTAATCTAGAGTGTCAGAAAAACAACTTTCCAAAGCATGCAGTGGTACTGTCCCTACTGCATTTCAAAGGCCACTTACACCCAACATCACTCAGCTCCTGCCTCTATGAAAGCTGGTGGCAGACAAGCAGAACACTGGAGTTACTGCCAAATGAACAGGTTATTGACCAGGATCGGCTCTCTCGAATCAGCGAGGTCCCCGTGAACCATTTCACAGTGAACTTGATGTCACATAGAGAGGGAAAGGACATTTATCTCTCCTCCTCTGCTACTGCTTCTAATGATTTAATCTCACACTTGATTACCTCATGTGAAGTCTGACCTTAAGAACTGCCTGGTGACAGAGGACAGTGGAAGAAGATCTCATCTCAACCAATGGCCACAATTTCTCCGAGTTTCTGCTTCTCATTAGCTCACCATCTCTGAAAAGTCTAATAAAATGACTGTACTAGTTATGCCTGCACAGCTGGCAGGGCAAGGATTCAAGAACATGTCTAGTGTGTCCCATAATTCAAATTTTGCATATTTATTGTACAAATCAAGCTTTTTCTGCCCCACCACGTTCAGTTCTGGAGCTTCCTCAGTGTGTATACTTCAACTTCCTTGTGAATTGCAACAGGCTGAAAATTGGGAATTTGTTCAAAATCGAGCAGATAGACACAGAGGCAACAGTTAGCTTTGCCAACAAAAAAACTTACTCAGAGTTTTTAAACTCTCCTGTCTGAAGGTGTCAGTCTTCAAAGCAAGAACGCCAGAAGAACAAAAATACCTGAAATAGCAGATTTACTGCAGCTAAAACCCTGAAAAACAACCAGTAATATCCTTATAACCATTCGTAATACAAAAAAAAAAAGGCAGCTACAAGAAATTTGGCATTACTCCACAATTAAATAATTTAGATTTCTTAACTTCACTTAGAGTACTATACTGTGTATTATACTCCCCTATTGAGTTTAATGAATGAAATTTCACAACAGCAGTGACTGCCTGTCTGTCTTTTAAAGCTCTCAGACAGCTGAAACCATCTTTCTAGTCATCTATTTTGTAGCTTTGATCTGGGTAGTAACACAATCATAACATAAATGTAGCTCTATAGACTCCAAAAACATTCTTTAATAACAGTCTCAGTCATCTGGTATGTGTTTCTTAAGAGCTTTGGGGATTTTTAAAATAGATTTTTTAATAACCAAAATTGACATTATCAAGCACTTTATGTTCTGTTCTCTTCTGTACAGCAATTCTAATTTTCATTTCTGTTATTTCATTTCATAATTTTCAAGTGTTGCAGGAAGCTGCATTACAGAAAAGCTGAAATAGCAAGCATCAGTGTCTGGCATCAGGGACAGGCAGTCACATCCAGATTCCTAAAACCAATACAGCAGATACATTAGGCAACCAAGTATTTATTTAGCCAACAGCTTGAAAATAGAGATGAAGTTTCCATAACCAATCCTGTTTGAAAACTATTTTGTGCTTTTGAACTCTCCACTAACAGAGGCGGAAAGAAACACAAGGGAATTCTTTCTTTAAAACAGAAGTACACACATAAACTAATGGTGAGAAATTCATCACTTCTGAAAGAAATACCTATGTAATTTACAACACTTCACAAGACAGATGTGAATACTACTCTGATCCAGGTCATAAAAATTAAACAGAATAAGAACTACAGAATCATTTAGGTTGGAGAAGACCTTTAAGATCATTAAGTCCAACCATTGTGACCCAGCACTGCCAAGCCCACCACTAAAACATGTCCCTGAGTGCCACATCTACACATCCTTTAAATCCCTCCAGGGATGGTGACTCAGCCACTTTTGATGAATAAATTTTTCATAATATCTCATCTAAACCACCCCAGCACAACTTGAGACTCTCTCGTCCTCACCCTTGCGGGTGGGGAGAAGAGACTGACACCCTCCTTTAAGGTAGTTGTGGAGACCTTACTTACTCTAATGGTTTCCCATTTTGAAAGACCACTGAGGACAAGACAGAACATACTATTTTGGAACTGCATACAGTGAAAAAGTATTTTTACATCCACAGAAGTTATAACAAATGAACCAAAGCTCATTTGTTTCACTTGGATTCCCCTTAAGGCTCAGTGCTGCTGCTGCATGCAACAAAGCTACTTTTTAAGTCTGCTTTCCATACAGAGGAAAAAAAATAAAGGTATACTAGCCTGAAGCAGGTTTTTATTCTAGCCATGCCCACCCTTCCCTTTTCTAGAGACAGATTTTTCTCATGAGGTACTAACTCTTCCAGTGTTGAAAAAAGAATATTACCCTTTTCTTCAAACAGTTGCTCTTGGATAAACAAGCATGAATTTTGAATTAATTGCTCTGGTTAAATAAATTGATCAAGGTTTCCATTTGCTAGTTCCAAGACCAACCTTACCCTAAACATTCAGAGTTCATAAAAAAAGTAACATGAGAATTTGGTAATGATTTTACAAAGAAACATTATAAATACACTAAAAACAGCCCACAGAGCTTGCACTTTTATTACAATTATTTGCACTCTCTTAAAACAAAGGAGAAAACCCAATATTGCTCCCTGGCCTGAACTTGGAACAGACTTCATACCACGACTGGACAAGTAAGTTTGAAAAGCAACTTTTTTCTGTTAGAATACAGTTTCCATTCTACTCAAATTATTTATTCTCTCACTTTAGCAGAGGCTTAATTAGAGGAATAGAAGAAAGGGATATTTAGGTGGTTTTGGGGACCTAAAAATGTGACATACATAATAGTAAAAGTATTCTTGATTATTGCATATATTGCATATTAGGCCTACTGCACATTTTCATTACATTTAGAATTATTAGCCTTATTTATCTGCACAAGGAAGACAAGGGGCACAGCTCAGCTGAATACCACAGGGGCAGGCTGGAGGAAGGAAGGATGGACTGCAATTACATTGAGGCATATATTTGAGCAGAAGTCTTTTCACTGCACCAGATTTTGCTGGTTTATTATTAAAACTGAAAGAAATGGCCCTGGGATCAGCAATTCATTCCTATGTGCCAGGGTATTATTTGATCTGTATATGTAAGTTTCCAGAGGTGATTTCCCAGCTATTGTCAAGGCCATTAGAAACCATCTTTCTTCACTACAGTGTAGGTCTACTAGCATAGCAATATTCTTATTAATTCAGACAGACAAATCATGTGGAGAGCTGATTCCTAAAGCCAGCTCTATTACTTCTATTATCTCTTTAAAAGAAAAATTATCTTATTGTATCCTAACTAAATCTGTAACTACTCAGACTGCTGTATATTTCTTTTTTAAATTTATCCATCCATTCTTCCCATGCAAAGCCCACAGACATAATTAGTGAACATCCTTTTAAGGTATCCTGAAGCAAACAAGTCTGCTTGCACATTGAGAGCATGAGTATAACAACTCAAAGCCAACATAAACCATCCCCCTTTTAATTTTCTGCTGTTACCTAAATGTTCAGAGAATAATTCCCCCAAGAAGAGATTGGGATACCTAATCTGTGGCTGGGCAACTGCTGCCATTCCTACCTGATAATTTTACAATCTCATTTTAATTCTACAAGAGATTGACTCCAGGAGAAATAGAAGGAAAAAAAAAAAACAACAAACCAAAAACCACCACCCAACAACAACAAACCTCACATCTCTGAAGGTAAAATATACCAGGCTTCAAAAACAGCATAGCTACTTTAAAATTTGTGTCTTATAATTTTTTACTTTACAGTCCAGAAGATAGACACATATTTGCAGAATCAGAAAACAGAAAACCGTGTCTCAATCCTTCCCACAGCCCTCACAAACAGGATGATTTTTCACTCAGAACACATTATTCTCTCCTGTTTAGCTACTCTAACATCACCTTCTTGATCTGAGCTACTTGACTCCATGGAAAGCTGAACACAGCTATGTGAAACAGAGATTGGAGGGAGACATCCCCATGCAAATCCCTACCCTTGACACAAATCACTCCCTTGCTTCCCAGTGTATCAGCTCATTTACATGAAGAAGAGGAGGCTGATACAAAGGAGGGGTTCAGACAAGAGAACTACTTTATATCCAGAAAGATTTTCCTTAGTGCAAAAGAAGTACCACCTGCTGATATCCAGCCAAAACACAAGTGTCCTCTATCAGAAGGCAAAGCACAATAAGGACTACACATAAAAATTTCAAGAAATGAACAAGCCTACACCTTTGGTATTCAAAATGACCCAAAGCATTTACATGTTTTGCATAGACAAATACTTCAGATAGTTTGCATGGGATACATTGATGTTAAACATGGTAAATATTTATTCATGGTAAATGTAGCAGCTCAAATATGAAAATTTCAGTAAATTGCCAGTTCTTTACAGAAAGAGGCAGCATAACTACTCATGGTAGAGAAATTAACTTGGCCAGTAAATCATGAAGGTGCTTTAAAAAATTGGGCGATCTGAAAGCACTTTAAAGAAATTTACAGAGGTTTAAAAAAATATATCCCAAACCTGCTCTCACTCGATTTACAAAGAAAAGACCTTTCAGAAAACTGGCTCTAAGCAGCATTTTCCATCAGCATTTTAGATGTCTCAGCAGAACACAGAATCCCTTACTCCATGATGCCCTAAGAACGACAATAACTGTAGTTTATCTGCACAGCACCTTGAGGGACACACAAACAAAAACTGAAAAATTCATACTGGAGTATAGAAGCACTCATAACTTGTAGCACATGCTAACAGCCTTGACCTTAAATAGATTATTTTAAGCCATTTATGAACTTGGAGTAAAGAAAAAGAGTCAATTTAGCTTTTTTAGAGTGTATTTTGAAAAACAGTAAAGACTGACAGCATGGGATGAGCTATGTGCTGGGCTAGTGCACTTTTCTGGATCCCAGAAAGAGAGAACTGTGGCATTTCCTCACATGCTAAAGAGAGGAACAGAAACACTGCAATGCAATATGCACCACATATTGTTTTCCTGTAGCAGTAATTCTGGCAGTTTAAACACGCAGTTTGCCATGCTTTCTCAAGTATTTATCACTGCTTGCCTCACCTTCTGTCCTTCCAGGTACACACGGCTGTGCTCACTCATGTACCATAAATTCAAATATCTAACTAAAAAAGCAACACACTGTAATGCCACATTTATTTTTTCAGGCAACCATTTAGTACATAAAGGGAAAGCAGTGTGCTGCATGCTAACAGAACCTCATGGACTAGCTGATCTAGGGCAAATCATCTCAAATCACTTAGAGCAAAGATAATGATTCTCCCTCTAATGCAATCAGCATGCTGCTTGGAGCACAAATTTGCTGAGGTGCTTGCCAGCAGAACAAACCTCAGCCAATGAAGTATATGTCCAAATTAGTATTTCAATTTAAAACAAAGATTTCTCCAAAGAAAATGACTGAGTTCAGAGAAGAATTTCCAAATTGCTTTGTTCAGATTTTTAGAAAGTTTAACACCAATTCTTCCACTTCTAAAATCCAGTTGCCATGTAGATTAAACTTCTATTCATTTATTTCTATAAGTAGTAGTAGATGAAGGTATAAAACATGATATCTAGAGATTTTCTACGTTTTCACTCACTACATCCCCTGCTTCTTTGCTGATGAAGCAATGCTTTGTGCAATGGAGCAGATACGAACAATGTTACAGTCTAAGGACCAGGGGATCTAAAGCAGCTCTTTGGGGCCACAAATTAGAAAGCACAACACAGCAGCACAGAGACTGTGAGAACTTGTAAGGTTGGTTTGACTTGCTCATGATACTAAGGATACCACAAATGAGAATACAAAAGCTACTCAGTCCCACCTCTGTCCTGTGCAAAACACTTTTATACCAAATTTTGAGACTTTCAGCTCAAACACTGCTCAGAGGAAACAAATTAACCTCACCCATCCCTGGGGAATCTGTTCCAGTGACCAACCAACACTTGAGTGAAAAAAATCTTTTCTTGATATCTCGCCTAAATCTCTCCTGACACAACTTGAAGTCATTCCCTCTGGTCCTGTCACTGGTCACAACAGAGAAGATTTCAGTGCCTGCCACTCTGCTTCCCTCACAAGGGAAGTATGGAATTGCAATGAGGTCTCCCCTCAGTCTCCTCCAGACTGGACAGACCAAGTGCCCTCAGTCACTCCTCATACAGCTTCCTTTCAAGGCCCTTCACCATCCTTGTGGCCTCCTTTGGACCCTCTCTAATGGTTTCATGTCTTTTTTACACTCTGGCACCCAAACCTGCCCCCAGCACTGGAGGTAAGGCTGTCTCAATGCAGAGCAGAGGGGACAATCCCGTCCCTTGCCCAGCTGGCCATGCTGTCCCTGATGCCCCCAGGACAGGGTGGGCCCTCCTGGCTGCCAGGGCACTGCTGGCTCACATTCAGCTTTCCATGGACCAGGACCCCCAGGGCCCTTTGCACAGCGCTGCTCTCCAGCCTCTCATTCCCCTCTGTCCATACAGCCAGGGCTGCCCCATCCCAGGTGCAGAATCTGACCCTTGCCCTTGTTAAACTTTGTCCAGAGAATAAGCGAGATGGAGGCATCATCCTGTTACTGCTAAGCCTATAAAATAAAAAAACTAAAACTAAAACTAATAAAGCGCAAGATACTATCTCTTTTTTTTTATAATCTACAGCAAAATAAATCAATTTTTGGATGCTATTATCACTAGTCAAATGTCTCCTGCCTGAGCATGGAATTTTTCACCTGGTGTAGCTGCTGACCTTCAAGAAAAACACCACCTGTCAATAGCAATGTAGGTGTGCCAAGCCTGCTGTTCAATCCTCCAACTGAACAAAATACTGCTGGCAATCCAGGAATCGACCTTTTGCTTTAATCCTTCACTATTATTTCTCTATGTGGAGCACTTTAGGTAGATGTAGTTTTCCATTCCAAATATTCTTTTTCTTCATGTAAATATTTTTTTTCTGTGTCCATAAACAATAGCACATTTTATTTTATTGGCTTTTCCTCACATATTCTTTCGCATCATGAGCTACATACTAATAATTAAAGAGTGGTTTATTTAGGAGTAACAAAGTTATATATAATATCTACTTACTCACAGCAAGATTAGAATATGAATCTGGCCTTCCAAAGAATATTCCCAAATCAAAATACATCAAATTAGATAGCAGAACCAAAAATAAGTACAGCTGAAGAGACCTAAATCTGCAAAATGATTCCTGAGAGCCGTTGCCAAATTTTCTGTATCGCCAACAATTAATGTTTCTGTCTAGATGGTTCAAAGAGAAAATATAGAAGGGGACTTTAAAAAAAAAAACAAAACCAAAACAACCCACCAAAAAACAGAAGGTGAGTAATAGACATGCAGCAGCATTTTTTCATTCATGGAATGTGTACATAATTTCTCATAAGAATTCTTGACAGGAAAATGCTTTGTTTTTCCTGGAGTTTCTTCTGCAACATATCTCATCTATGGCGGCTACAGCCTGTTACCTTCCTAGCCATCCATGGCTACACACTACCTGTTATTTCCCAAATTAGATCAATTTATGACTCTGATCCATGTTTTTGTGAGCAGTTGGAAAGGTTTAGTAACCAATTCATTATTTTGACCAGTGTTTACATGACAAGAGATTTGTATCATGGTATTTCTAATTGTTAGCTGAAAACAAAAATTTATTTCCTATATTGTTTTTCCAAAGAGAGCTGATCAAGGCAAGAAAACCCATGCTCTAACAGAGGCAGAGGAGGACAAGTTTAGCTCTGTGTAATCTTAGAAAAACAGGTCAACTTTCATGTAACTAAGAAATTTCTATTCTATAGTTTCTTGAGGCAAATAGCACCAGGATCCAGAGCAAGGATGGGTTTTCCAAAGATGTGCAGGAGGGCTGGTGCATCAGAGGCCTCCCATCTGCCCAGCCCCACCACAGGGAAACCTCAGGAGACATGATCCAACGCCACAGATGACCTCAAAGCAAAGTTTGCCTTTCTCCCAGAGAGCAAAAGCCAAGCAATCCACCTCCTGCACTGCCTGTTTGGATTGATCTTAGTGCAAAGACCTTTTTTTGGATAACATTCAGGAAACTTAAAATTGTAGAACTAATTGAATAAGATGGATAGCCTAATTCTAGATCTATCTTTAAATTTTTGGGTTGGGGAGTCATAGGGAGAAAAAAAAAAAAAAAGAAAGGAAAACTGTTAAAACCCCACACTCTCTCTGCAGGACTCACCTTCTGGTCATGAACAAAGCATAATTCTAGGCTCCTTCTGTGATTCTCACCCAGCCTCTATGGCAGTGAAACAAATTAGCACAACACAAGACAAGCAGAAAGCAATTGCATTTATACTGCAGAATACTCCAGCTCATTAAGTTCAGTGGCAAATATGGGCAGAATTTTAACACAGTGCTGTAATTTGTTTTGAAATAGAAATAACTTTAAAATTTTTAACAATTTTTTCTTTATTGAAAACTAAATTTAGGAGTCCATTAGGTTTGAGGTCTGTCAGCTTTACAGTTATTAGTAAAAAGTGCAGATTTAATTCCATGCCCTGATTTAAACTGAAGGAAAGTCAAGAGCTCACTGTCAATAAGTCAACACAAGCCAAATTCTAGCAGCCGCATCACTACGAAGCACAGAATTATATACAACCAATTTGCATTCCATAAGCAGCAAGAAAGACTACAGTAGTTTCACAGCTGTAAGCCAAATAAACCCTGAATTTCAAATATTAAGAAATGCTCTATCTAAAGGTGAATATTGGCTGACATTGTAAGATACTGATTTTGCTGGTTTACTGGAAAATCATCAGCTTCAAAAGGTTAAATGGGTGTTGAATTAGGAGCAGATTGTTAAAATTTTATTTAGGAGGCACAGTATTTCTTATTGCATGGTGAACAATGAGTGGGTGTTAAAGTCATTCAATCTCTTGAACAACCAGGCTGTTCAGTAGATGGAAAAAGCAATGAGAGTTTGTTAACTGAACCATTTAAATGTTTTCCATCCTTACAACATCCTTTCTAACATACATAAAATATTTCCCACATAAAGTAAATAATAACTTACTTTAATAATGTGGCAAGGAATTAGTTCATTATATTAGTTACTAGTCTTTTTGTCTTGATTAATAGCTAGGGTTAATTATAGCATACAAGAGTAGGAGTCACAAAATATGCCAGGTTTAATGGCTTCTTGAAAATGCCTGGTAACATTGAAATTATGTAGCCTCTAAAACATGGATCACATGAAAGACAAGAAAAAAACACCACTATAAAATCAGAAATTATTGCTGCTAATGCAGGAAAGGTGTTAGGATGAAAATAGAAAGTGGACAAAATACAAGGACAAAAAGCTAAAGGGAAAATAAAACTAGGAGGCAGATGGAAAACTGAGGGGTTCATACAAAACTGGAAGAAAGAACTACCTCTCCCTCAAGAAACAAGGAAAGAAAGTTAAGAGAGGTTGAAAGAATGAAACCGGAAGAAACAAACAGGCCTGACTAAATCAAACTACCTTAAAACCAAGATGAGGCAACTAGACTAAAAGAAAAGCTGAAACATATTATCCCTGCAACAATTTGACATGAACAAAGCCCAAGAAAAGGGTAAATCATTTATGTACCAAGGTACAAAAATCCAGTTTGGAGTTTTCAGGAGACACTCAACCTTGGCATATGAAAAAAGGGATCATCAGCCTCATGTGGCACATACTGCCAAGTGCTTTCCACACAGAATGCACATTCCCTTTGGAGCTTTTCAGGCACCTCGGACACAGGGGTCTGGAATGGTGACACTTCACTAAAGTGAAGTAAGCGTCGCTTCCTCATTTAATCAAAGCAACTCCACACAGGGCAAATTGTATTTCCAGCTCTCACTTAGAGAAATCAGAAAGAAATTGAGACACAACAATATAAAGTACCTGCCACCATTCCATTCTTTTTTAAGACCATCCTAAATGAAAGCTACAACAAAGAAATAATTACAGCAGTCACTGCTCTAAAGCTCTGAATATCTGATTGTGGACAGCATAACCAGACTGGTGCAGAGAATATGCCTCTGGCACCAAATCAGACTCAACCCAGCTGCAGTTTGAGAAGAAAAGGTCACTCACTTTTCCTGAGAGAAGTCAGTAAGCAGGAGGCAGTGCTGTTACAAGAGACAGCACTGCTACCAGCGAGGGAAAAGTGCCATGGAAGGTACAGGTACGTACGAAGGTACACAATGTACGATTTGAAAAACCTTTGAGACATAATTGCCTATATATTCCAATTACATCTTCAGAAAGCACAGAATCCATAAAAAGGATTTAGATATTTTTCTTTCATATTAACCATGTTTCAAGCTGCTATTTTCTCTAGAAACCTTTTTTCCCCGACCCTCACTGAACCTCCTGCCTTATGTTTTACATTAACCAGCACTATTCCATTCGTGTTCCTATCAACCAAACAAAACATTTTCCAAGTATCCAGTAGTCATGAGTGCTGTTAGAGCATGTTTTAGCAGTATATTTAGTGCACATTTGGGAATCTCTGCTGCTGAAGGAGCACTTCCATCAACTGCTGCTACTGTGCCAGATAATGCCTTCGTAGAATCCTATAGAAAGCATGGAAGAGGGGTGAATATTAGCCTTCAGTTCCTGGAAAACAAACCTATTCTGTTGTTTGGCTCTCAGTCAGTTGTAGCAGCAAAGCAGAAGTACACACAGTACAACTGAGTGTATTATTAACAAGCAAGAACAAAGAGACTTCAAGACCTGAAATGGCTCAGTCAAACTGCTGCCTTCCTGAGGTCTCCAGGGGATAAAACAAGGCTTACTAAAGAACAGTCTATCACATTCCAGTGTTGCTGTAATCCTTAATTAATCCACGACCTCTCTCCCTGTAAAAACAAGTATCTGAAATAATGCTTTCATTAGTATTGTTGTAACTATTGCAATTATGCATTTTTAAGGTAGCTCTGTTCTATTTCACACTTGTTTCTTCTCCTGAAGGATGTTACTCTACCTTGCCACTGGTAGATTTCAATGAAAGACCTTTTTTCAAGACAGTGAGATCAAAAAAGCAGGATTTTCAATGCTTTAGCATATGCTTTCCCCTCAAAAACAAACAACCCAAAAAACCCCCACCAAACAATCACAAAACCAAAAACAAACAAAAAAACCCCAAACCCACAACCAACAAACTCACAAAGAACACAAGTGAACTAATTCCTAATAGCCTAAAAATATCCTGAAAATCTATAAATAGTCCACCAAAATGTTCTAACTTATCCAGCCAAAGATAAAAGATTCCTAGCTCAACACAAAATCCATCTTTTTAACAATTTCAATACTCATGTCCTTCTTGGCTTATCTTGATTCACCATCTCTCCCATTTACCCTTAATATACTTGATGTAATAAAGCACATTGAATTTTATCTCTGACTACATATTTTTCATCTCCATAAATATATTTAGCTCATACTTTATTTTTCACTGCTTAATCATTCAGTCTTATCCTTGAAAAAACAACCTCAATTCTATTATTTTATCAGTTTCTATTATTTTATCAGTTTCGTCTGAAAACAAGTATTTTAATTATGTGAAAAAATGTCTTTCATTCACTTAGTTCTCTAATTTTAACATGTTTTATATTATTTGGACTTTTTTTCCACTGAATAGAATATTTAAATAATTTGTTTGCATACAGTGTGCGAACACCTCACTCATCTACAAAGTCAATGTAACACATATCAATGTTGAGTTTAAATCTGAGTTCTCATCTCAAATATATCCTACACTAAGGGCATAACCTTTAAAACCTTTAGTTCACAGCACTCACAGTGAAGTCAAAGTGAATGGCATTTTGGAATAGTTTGGGGAGCCTTATAACTGATCTGCCTCTCAGTTATTCTAACCTACAGTACTGGTAGAAAAACAGGAATTGCACACAAAGTGTAAGCTGATGCATTGCTGACATGAAGCTATTAAATAAAAATAAACAAATTCTTTGGCACTAAATTTTAACTAACAAAGCAGAGTGAACTGTACTACAAAAATTTCATCTTAAATAAGAATACAAGCAAACAAAGCTGCAATTTAATTTACATCTCAACCACAAAAATCTAATGTCACCAATAAGGACAAAAAAGACAAGATAGCTGTGTGATACAGTAATTGGTATCAACAGGCAGGAATGTTATTTTTGACACCATGCACTAATCCAAACAGAGTTCATAGTAAAGTCAATGGGCTACTTTTGCTGAACTTAGTTCTCATTAAGCTCTATATTTTGAAAGAATTTCACTAGCATTCATCATTCCTCTTAAAATTTTCAAAGAGAAAAGGTATATTGACACTGATTGCAAGATAAAGTTGCCTAAATTATGCCTTTGAGAGCTTTCCTTAAACACAAACATTTGCTTACTAGAAAGTTAAATTGAAGTAAACTTAGAAAATTCTATTTGCTTACTTTATAAACAAGTTACAATATACCTTTGCCTACCAAAACTGTCAGTATTATGAAATTCCAAAAACATACTCAATCTTTAAAGATGAAATAAAAATAGCATTTTATTTCTTAAGATAAGACTTACGTGAAGTACAAATGACACTTTTTGAATGAAGCCATGTTGAGATAATACAGAAAAATTTCTTTTCTTTATACCTATGGACTTTTGAATCTCACTTTACAAGGTCTCAGAATATCAATGTTTCAACAATAATAAAAAGTTTCAAAATATTGTTCTGAGCCAGCTTTAAGAGGAGACCTGATCAACAGAGTAATAGAATCCCAAATTGATTATTAAATTCAAAGCATGTGTCATTGTTTTCCTTCGCTGAGAACGTGAAGGAATCTATATGGCTAGCTAGTGCTTGACAAGTAATATTCCATTTAAAGACTTCTCATTGAGACCTTTTTCTTTTCTGTTTTTAATTAATGGAGGAATCAGAGGCAGAAGTTGTCACTGTGACGGCAAATTATGTGGAAGTCTTGACCTTTCTTCCAATTTCCAATCAACGTTTGCATTGATGCACACAAATTAACAGTGAAGGGGCCGTTGTCCTGCTCACTTTATGCACTGCTGTGTTGAAGAGCTTGGGAATTGTTAGGAAGCTGCTCACCTCAATATCCTTCTAGAAGCACCAAGTGTGTTACATGTCAACAGAGCTAATCAGAACTTAGGCTCTCTTACAACCTGCTGATCTAGAGAAGGTGAAGCAGCCCACTAAGATGGTCAGGCAAGCCCTAGCTGGAAACCCAGGTCTCCATGGCTTCTGAAAGGTGCATTTACTCCAGTTTTATGGAACATCTCACTCTAAATTTCTACTCCTTCCCTCATTCGCAAATGTTTGATTACTTACTGAACTCAAAGATGTTCCTGTTTCAGAGTGGAAGAAGAAAATAAGAAAAAGCTTTGCCTCTAATTTGTCTTTTTCTTTTTAATTTGAAATGGAAAAGGTCATTTACTACAAAAAAAACCTGGGGATATATTAATGCAAGAGAATGAATCAAAATGGAAACACCTGACTCTGAACATTTCTAAAGTTTAATTTATTTTAAACCATTGCCAAAGAGTAACATTTTTTCCCCTTGACATTATTCTGCAATTCATACTTAAGTATGTCTTTTATAATTCTGAAAGGAATAACAGCCAGCAATACATCAAAATGAAAGCTGCAGTTTCACATATTCCATTTTCCCATTTTACAAGCCACAACAATATTACTTAATAGGCAAGAGCTGGCTTCCTTCAACAGTTTTCTATCCACTTTGGATCAGAAAATATATATTCCTCCACAAGTAGAACATTTGAGTATTTACAGCTTTGGAACTCCTGCAAGACTGGAAAGAAAGGAGAAGGAGCCAGCAACATTTAAGAACAACATTTTGTTGAGGAGATATTTCACACAGTTCCATATTTCACTGGTTGTTCTAAATTTTAGAAATTTCCCTTGGGGACAACATAAAGCAATAAACAAAAATCACATACAATACTCAATACCAGGACTTTTTTTCTTTTAGCTACACAGTTCTAAAAGTCACTTCTGACTTTAAGAGTATAGGCTCCTAACTTTAAACAGGAAAAGTCTAAATATATCTGAAAAGTGGACAATGATATTTTAGTTTCCCCACACAAATGGAAAGAGGTATAGAAAGTCTAATTTAGAGATCTTAAGCTGACATTAGCAAGACTCCAACATTCCACTGAAAGGGGATTCTGACCTTGATGTGACGTTTCAGTGTAAATTTTCAGGACCACCCTAGAAGACAGCAGTCACAATTTAGGTAGGTGTAGCACCAGGAAAAAAAAACAACAAACTATCATCTTGTTTCAGAGATGAGAACTCCTTTCTGACAAGAAGGACAGGCATAGGAATAGCATCCCTAAAGTGGTGGAATGCAGAATTCAGTGCAAAAATTTGTTGTCTTTAGTGACCTTTTCCACAAAGCAGAGAGACAGAAGAGGCACACGAAGCAATAAATCTGTTAGAGTAGGGTCACCCAGAAAACCCTTCTTCATGATAACCAGAGAGAGATGAAGATCATGGAAGCACAGTTCCCATCTCCTGAAGCAGAATTTCTAGCATGCATAAGCACACTTCTGGTGATTAGGGTTTTTAGCCTGTAATGTTTACACACAAATCATGCTGCTTCCTTTGGAGGAGCAAGGCCTTGTTTCAGGTTATGTTTCCCTACACAGTGAGCATGGAAAAATGTTTTAAAATGTGCAACCACAAATACTTGGCTTAAGAATACAGCTGAGCATTGAAATGATCCTTATAAAGACACTTCCAATTTTGAGTTTTACACTCAAAAATTATCACCTGAAAGGAAGGTGAAGAATAGGGCATATAATTAAAAATAACTGAGTATGCAATTATTAAATCAAGTAATAAATTATAGTTCTACCTCATTCCTAAATTACCTATTTTTATATAAATTACATCATGTATTCAAAACCTCTTTTGAAAAACAATTAGAAGAACATCCCTTCATTCAACAAAAAAGCACATTTAAAATACTGCAGAATGGAGCTGAAAACATTCAAATTACCTTGCTCATATGCAAATAAAAATATTTGGATTCCTTGTTACTCATGTGGCAGCTAAAGAGACATCTTGGAAGAACATTTCCAATTCAAGTTTTGGAAGAGGACAAAATCATTAGTAGGTCAGATATTGATCCAACTTATTTCTACCTCCAAGCAGAAAAAAACTGGAAACATTTCCCCACAAACTGAAATAAGTCGGAACTAAATTTTGAAACGTGAAAATACTGACATAGAGGCTAAAATCATAGACAGTTCACAGATTAGACAAAAAATATTTGTGTCAGCTAAGGAACTGGGGGATGAGGGAGCACAGACATTCAAAAATCAGACTCTCCATGAACAAAATAATATTTAAAAGGCAAAAACCACATTCCTGTCAATGATACTATTGATCCTGGTCTCATGTCACTTTAAGAGTTCATTCAACCTGGTTGAACACCAAACTAATGTATCACTGAATAAAAAGGGACAGAATAATGAATAAGGTATGAAAGTTCATCCTACCCTTTTGTTTGCAATTTTTTCAAGGGCAAGAAATGGGCAGGCACAAGGGAACATGACCTATTGCTTCACACAATAAAAAGACCTGTTGTTCCCAACAGAGACATTCAGAACATTTCAGATACGAATCTACTTCAAAGTGGATTCACACCAGCATGTGACCCCTTGTAATGAAAAAGTAGCCAGACTAAACCTGCCAATCCAGCGAGAAATACAATACACCAGTGGGACAGAATGGCCCATCTGCACATCTTTTAGAGTTATTATATGCAATCTTTCTGAAGTTTAGCATTAGATCAATGCATGGAATAGTTTAAAGCAAGCAAGCAGGTTGGTAACTACCTGCATAAGCAGAACAAGGAAAGTTTTTCAGGTGAAATACAAAGCTATTGTGTCTGTCTTCAACAAACACATTAACTCATGTCAGAGCAGACAGGGTAGAACACCGAGTCTTCCCTGACAGGGAAGGAATAGAAATTCTGAACTCACAGTGCCTTTTTCAGAACCATAGAATTCCAGGTTGCAAAGGACCCCAGGAATCATTAGGTCCAATTTTTCTTGGCAAAAGCACCACCTAGACTAGACAGTTCAGTGACCTGTCCAGCTCAATTTTTAAAGTGTCCAGATTTGGAGAATCCACCACGTCCTTGGGGAGATTATTCCAACTAATTGAGCTCATTGTGAAAATTCTCCTCTTTTGCCTAGTAGGAATCTCCCCAGGAGTAACTTGTACCCATTATTTTTCTTCTTTTCCATGTGATTCCTTGCTAAAAAAAGGGGTCTCTATCTTCTCTGTAGCCACGTACTGGGATGTGATGACAGTCTCCACTAAGCACACCACTAAAACCTGTCCCTAAGCACCACATCTACACAGCTTTTAAATGCCTCCAGGGATAGTGGCTCCACCACTTCCCTGGGCAGCCTGTTTCAATGCTGGGTATCCCTTAAGGGAATAAATTTTCCCAAATATCCTGTCTAAACCTCCCCTGGCACAACTTGAGGTCTTTTCCCTTATCCTACCACTTCCCACATGCAATTTTCTCCAATCTAGATTACTAAGCATTTAAAATAATTCTTAAATTATTTTAGTGGTAATGTATATGAAAACATTCTTTTCGCTTCAATTCACATCTTTTTAAATAGGCTAAACACCTAAGTCTTAATAGTGACTGTTTAAGTGTTAATTATTTTTATGCCACAGGAATTCTCTGTGTCCTAGTTTCCTAGCACAATTCTCAACCATAAAATTATTTCAAATCATTAATTTTATAACTTAGAGAATAGATGTGATATTTTCCCCACATGTAACTGAAACTGAAACAAGCGAAGGACAATTTGTTCCAACCAGCACCAGAAAAACTTAAGACCCCACCTTTTCAACATAATCATACTGTGATCACAGGTGACCACAGAAAGATTCCAAGACAAAACACAGCAAGCACCAGTACCTTAAAACCATTTTTAAACTCAAAGATGGGTCTTTAAAATGTTCAGGGGGATTTGCAGGGTCCGTGTTGACACCATGGATCAGAAAAGAATGCTGGATAGAAACAAAGACAAAACTCAGGGAATACAGAAGTACTTGCCACACACCTGACCAAAATTTCTGTGATCGTTAAAGAGAAATGAAAAGGAATTTAAGAGTATTCTAAACAATACTTTGGCTTCAGGCAGATGCCATGTGTCCAGCATTCCAGACATCAGTCCTAACTCCTTAAAATCTGTATAAAACTTCCTAAATAGAATAAAAATAGTGTCAATACATATAAAAAGAGGAAGAACATCCAGAAAAACCTCTATCACCTTAATGCTTCTTCCCATCTTATTGTCTCTCTTCAGTTATTTTCATTTCTTAAAAAAGAAAAATACATTTACTTGTTACTACATGTATCCCAAAGAATTCATCAGTTAATTAACTGGCTTTGATCAAGAAGGCCAAATATGGTATTAAAACCATGTTCAGCAAAGTGGAAGCTATCAAAGCTTTGATAAAATCCAGACCAAGTAATGCTGATTACTCACCAGACTATTGATCAGAAACGCCTCCTCAAATACAGAAAACCTCATCAGTAAAAACTGATGATGCACTCTATTTATTCCTCTAAAATGCCAAACAGGTTGGCCTCACTGAATCCCATTATTATCCTGGACTACACTGGTATCAATCCTCAAAATGTCCCATTACAGTTTAAGAGTTTATTTAAGCTTTCTATGTATCTAGGACATATTCATAAAAATCAAAGACTGTGTCAGCTAAAAGCAGCTCCACCAACTGATTTTGAAATGGTGATGTGTTCCTGGCTTTTTAAATTTTTATTTTTTTATTTTCTCCTTCTACTCCAACTGTGTAGCACATCAACAAACCTACTTCATCCAGACACATCCTGCAAAAAACCAGTACTGCTGCATCCCATGATCTCTACTCCAATGAAATCAAACCACCTGTGGTGGGTAGGACATAGGAGCTTGTCACTCACACACCATGCTGCACTGGTATCTGCAATGCACTTAGCAGAAATAGAATTAATTGCAATTCTCCAAAGAGCAGATCCATTAACACTCATGTGTAAGCCTGTGAGAAAAAGGAGACATCAGGGCTAATGCTCAGGCGTATCTTCTCTCATGGGAATACTTCAGAATGTTTTTATATTAGGAAGGCTTTCATACCCTTCTGAAACAGTACATAGATATCCTTTTTAGTTTCAGGAGCTTGTGTTCCACATTTGTTCTAGTCTTATAAATATTGCTCTAAAGAAAAGGTCAATGGCAAAAGTCTACAGATACATTCAGTAGCAGGCAGACATTTCAAACAGTGAAGGCAGCCAAAGTCTAAGAACTTAAGCCTAAAAGCCAGATCAATGTGATTTAAAAAAAAAAAAAAAAAAAAAAAAAAAAAAAAAAAAAAACAACAACACACACAAAAAGAGCCTCACGAAATAAAAACACACTACCAAAAAAACCACTAAGATGTCAACACTAAATAAAAAAGGCTAAAAAAATTGAAAACAAATCACCACACATAACCAGACTTTCACTTCTTCTGAACTTCTATTAGACAGCAAGAAAAGTGCTCTAAGTATGCCAGTTTTTGATTAATCTAAATAGCAAATTCAGTGTCAAAAAAGGTATTTAACTTACCCTAAAAAGCTAAAGTCTGGTTAATATCCTGGCCAGTCCCTGCCTGTGGCTAGTATTATTAATCTCTTACAGGAAGGCACATAATAGCAGGTTTCAAATCTTTCTAATGAGGAACTCCACTGTGGTAGACTAATGGGTGGAAATTATAATACAGAGTAAAATAAGAGAAATTTATAAAAATAAAATAATAGGAAGGTAAAGAGTTAACAGGTTTTATAGAAGTCACACATCACAAACTTGGCAGAGTAATCAGAAGCACCGCTGTAGCATTAATTAACTTTCTTTTAAAAAATGTTTACAAGGTCCTTGGCCAATTGCTTGGAAAAATTACACGACAAAGGCATAAAAGGCAAATATCTTCTATTAATAGATGCCCAGGTAGAACAATATGTATAGCAAGGTGATAACTGAAGGCAGAGCTAAAGGCTCTCAGTATCCCTACCAAGTGATCAAATATTAAATGAAATTTAGTGCTGCTAAGTGCAAATTGTACACATTTGTCAAAGCACAGCCACTTTTATAACACTGGACTAAAAATTAGCTCTCACCACTCAGTAAGTAAGTTCTGGTGGCACTGTGGAGAATTCAGTCAGTTCTCAGGGCTGGTCAGAAAAAGAATGGGAATAGTAAATAGTGCTCAGTGGAGATACTAAATGAGAGGGCACCATTTTGCTTTTAACAATCAATAGCTCCTGACATCCCAAATGTGAGGGTAGGATAGCACTACAGCCTTTCTTATAAATCAGCGGTATTCAACTTTTTCAGGGAAGAATGAAAATCTCATCTCAGAGTGAGAGATGGGTAAAAAACACAGCCTATTTCTTCTTGGCACAACCAGATGCCTGAAGCATGGCTGCTCTCCTCTGCTGATCTCCACTCTTTCGTGATATCCTCGTGCTGGTGCCAAGATGACTGAGAAGTTACCCTTTATCCCTACAGCCCCTAGCCCATGGCATCTATGTTATAGCTGGGCCCTTGAGTAAACAGCCTCTCCCTGAGGCACCTTCCAGCAGCCACAAAACACACCCTACGTCAACCCCTCTCAGGAAAGGATATGAACAGAACAAAACAACCCTCTATGCTTCACTTCCTGAAGGGGCAGAGGGTATGGCAGGCTGGACCCCCTGCCCCTTAAGCTCAGCCTGCTCTCAGACCTGGGAGCCACTGCAGTGCAAACACTAGAGCTCGATGGGATCACTAAAGCAATGTAAAGAGCAGCACCCTGAAATGCACGCATAGACATGCACAGCCCCTGTCCTAAACACAACCTGCATTAATGAGTATATGGTGGGGAAAGCAGCCTAGCCCGGAGATCTTTAATGGTCCATTGGGCTCCACCCACGAGTTCCTTGGGCTGGCTGCCATCAATCACTTCACAGCTGCAAGATGTCTCCAGCTGTACATAGACTCCTTTGGCTTCCCTTCTCGCTCATCAGCCGGCTCATGAAAGTCTAAACCGAGGTTAATCAGCAGCCCCTGGCTTCAAAATCCTGCTTTAGGCCAAGAATAAAAGTGAGTTTTGCCCACACTGAATTACTTCAGTAGAGTGGTTTTCCTTAGGATTAGTTAGCATTAATGTAAGATGTTCATTTGGCTGGTAACCTAAAACTATTATGTGAGGAGATTGCTGCTGCCATCTACTGACAGCTTCCCTTATAAACAAAATTTAAAGCAACTTAAACCGAGGTTAGAGTCTAAAGTGAGACAAACTGGTGCAATAGAAAAGCCCAGCATGCACAGATTGGCAGCCAGGCTACACTGTCCATACAAAAGAATAATGAAACATGAATAATACTCCATATCAGGGACAGATCACTTCCAGTGAAGGAAGAGTTTAGCAACAGTATCCTCACAAACTAGTTTACTGCCTTAAACAGAAGAAATCTAATGCAAGACATAAGGTTTTTGAGGTTATTTTCTTTGCTTGTTTTTTAAATAAAATGTGGGGGGTTCTTTCTTTGATTACTAATCACTCAGCAATAAAGAAATGTAGCTATATTACTGCCAAAATCAATCTCTAACTCTTTCACAGCATATTCTCTTAGAGTAATATCCCAGTTCAGATTAACATAATCAAAAGGGCCAGTTCTGTGCTTGATTTGATATGGTTTTGTTTTCCTAAGAGGTCCTTCACTGGCATCCATTGTGCAACAAAACAGTTTCAGAGGCTCTCCCAGCTACAGTCAAAACACCAACTTCAAAATACAAACAACACCGTTTCCATGATTCCCTTCAGTGCAGATTCATGGACTGCAGCAGCAGTCACCTCTCAGTGCAGCATGTTAATACACTACTAGTATTATTAGCCTTCCTCCGGCCCTACGTTTCTTTCATGAGTTAAAAGCTAATACTTAATGAGATAAATACCAAGTGTTTCACTTGCAATCTATTCAGTTATAGACTGCTACACTACAGGACTTGTGCACAGCATTTCAAAGTTTTTGTTGTCTCCAACACAGCTCTCAGGTCTTCTCCAACCCAAACCAGATAGCTATTAGAGTCCTCTCTAAAAACCATAGCTTGCATTTCAAGAACTGCCACCTAAGTCTCCCAAAACAGCACAGTATGGAAGCTAATCCAATCCTAATCTTGTAAATTTATCTCAAATAGTGAATGCAGACTCATTCCCAGAACTCTCCACAGTCATGTGAGCAGCTGTTCAACAAAAACACCTGACAGATCCCACTCTGAGAAACACCACAGAGCAGCACCAAATCCAGTAATAGCCACTGAACTAAGACAGAACCATATGGGGATGCTCAAACCTTTGTTATATACAGTTATCTACACAATTATCTAGTGCAAATGAGACTAATACTTGATTATCATCAATTATGTAATTGTAACACATACAAATCTATTACACAATTATAATACATTACTGCTACAGGGATAGCAGAGAACACTATTTTTAAAAAATTAAACTGAGCTAATTCTATTAGATAACACTTACAAATTCAGGGATTTGCTAAGATTAAAAGTTTATATTTATCACCCGAGGGTTTACAAATGCAGGTCAGAGATCACAGGACCCTACGATATTAACCACTGACAGATACAGAACACAGATGATAAACGAGAAACCTGGAGAGTTTACACACCACAGACATGCAAACCTACATCAGACTACACGAGAGCCAAAGAACATTAAATAAAAATATTATCATCTGAATTTCTAGCAGGTATTATAGCAAAGATGATTTGTAAAAGCAGAACTTTGGGGAAGATAATGAGACTACATTTTTTGTTAAGTGTTTGTTTTTATAATTCCTTGCTGATTTGAGAGATCTATAAACATATTTGTTGTGTGCTGGACACAGCTCAGAGTCAGAATTTTAAAGAAAACTTCAGGTAAGAGCAAGAAGGGTACTGGAGACTAGGAAAAGTCTTCACAGTGAAAACAAAAAGCTTACAAAGGGAAGGACACAATCTGACACAAAGGAAAGTGTGATGGTCAAAAAAAAGATTAAAAATTGAGGAAAATTGTTTTTGCAAGGGGTCTAATGGATATAACCAAATGTCATCTTTACCAAGAACAGAAGAAGGATATTTCAGTAAATAAAAATGCAAAGTTAGATTATCCCAGTCCAAACTTCTAGGTGATACAGAGAGGGAAAGAGTTGTCAATGTTAAAAAGAATCTGTAAAACACAAAGATAGCCAGAACACAAATACTTAGAAACACATTCCTGTTGAAAGCAATGCTAAAAAATATATGAGCAGCAGGAAGAGAAGTGATGGCTTGCTTCAGCCATCAAAAGCAATGGGAGAAAAAATTTGACAGAAAAGATTAAGCAGCTGTTTGATTCCCACTGAAATTGAATTCATGGCTAAATGCACAGGAAGAGGTCTCTGAAAGGCGAGATGAAAGTGCAGTTTGGACAAATAGGTATTGAGGCAGGTCTAGATACAACTTAGTACTGAAGAATACTCAGTTTAAAGTTACATTTTCTCATATATGCTTTGACTCTAGGTACAGCACAGCATTAATCCCTCAAAAGAATAAAATCAACGGTAGAAGTTGAGAATATCTGTTGCTTCCAACACCACCTCACCCTCTGACTGCGGCTCCTTTTTCCCCTAGTCAGCCACACAAACAAGAGATGCTTCTTAGCTCTCATTAGAAGAGTTTATTCAGTGACTAGTTAAAGAATCTATAGACTGTTCTGTAGAGTGCAAGGAATAGCAGTAGGACCAGGGAGGATTCTGGGATGGAAATGCAGTAGAGGACACTGCAAACAAAGCAATACTTGAGATATCAGAGTACAGAGCAAGCAGGCAGGTCAGGGACAGGTAAGCACAAAAGAGGAAGGAGTAAAGCCTGCTTACACCATGAAAAAGATAAAGGAAAGGAAGACATGCAACAAGTTAAGCAAGAGATGAGAGCAGACACAGAGGAAAACCAGGAGACAGAATGGATTATTTAAGTGAGAGCATGTTACAAGAAAGGTCTAACTCCAACAGCAGTGGAAGGGAAGAGAGGGCTTTACCATGTGCAGAACAAATCAGTCACATCTGGAGGGGGGAAGGAGAAGCAGCAAGAAAATGGAGGGAATCAGATGGCAAAGGGGCAGTAGGGCTTGCCAGGATCCTGTTAAGAAGGAAAAAGATGTAAAATCTTTCAGTTCATAGTAAAAATAGAAGCAATTGGTTATTCTCATTCCTCAATGGTTATAAATTGCATTTTCAAGTACTGTTGGGAAGCAGACTGCAGCAATAGTCAGCACACAGACTGTAGTGATCCTGCACAGACCCCAGGAAGAAAATCCCAGTGTGCCCTTGCTACCCCCAAGGAGAGGGTGGCCTTCTGCTGTCACAGGGCTTTGCATTGGCATTATGTACATTGTGCTCAGCAGGTTCCAAGGCTAGAATGTTTACAGCATTCTTTGAGCAGAGTTCTCTGCACAGCATTCTCCCAATCCAAAATGGCTAAAACCATCATGAAACCTTGACCAAAAAAATCTATTTAAATTGAGGCATGCAAAAATATAAGTATTAAAAAACGTCTTCACAGTATAACATAAAGGGAAGAAAATCTGGTTCCTAGAAGACAACCAAACGTAAGTAAGGGACTTTAAATGTATAAGATCTCTCGCTGACCTGAATGCACGTCTACAGAAACAGGAAAATATCTAGCACTAAAGCATATTCAAAACCCACATGACAACATCTCTTCTCTCAACACAACCAAATTTCTTTCACTAAACACTGACTGATATTTACATATTTCTGGATAGCTATAGATCTATATGAACGTGTATATTGCTATATACCTAACATTCCAAGAGTCAGAGGAAAACTCAGATCCCAGTTAAGTGCAGGCAGATGCACAGGCAGCACTGGGGCTGACAACACTCAAGCACTCTGGGACTGCTGAACCATGAAGGGGTGATAAGGCTTCCAGACCCACCTGTACCACACTTTTGTAATTTTTCCACTTTCTTCTCCATTTAGCACACCTTCTGCAAATCAAAATCTTACCAACACAGCAACAACATGTTTCACTGAAACTTACATAGATTCACTTACCTACTCCTCAGCTTGCAGAACGTGCCCATAACTAATATCATACATGCAGTTTATAGCCAGAGAAAAACCACATTGAGCAGTGACATTCAATCCCGAAGATATGCTACATTGTGCAACAGCACTTATTCAGCTGCTCAGTCTTTAAACTGACACAGAGCATGCTCTAGAAAATTAAAATCACTGCTGAAAAATGGTTTATAATAAGTACATCCTTAGCCAGAAGAGACACTCTTATTTCAAGATGCCCTGGAGAGATCACTGACTTACAGAATGCTAAACCACACACACAGAGAAGCTTCATATTCTAACAGATCAGAAAATACTCTGCAGCTTCAATATATATAAAGCAATTCTGTAAGAATATTTTAAAAATATCAAATTGGAGAGAAAAACACTAAAACTCTACAGTTATGAAATGGTGAAAATACATTGTGTATGCCTGCCCAATGCAGATAAGATTCTATGATACATTCACACATTTTTATGGCAGAACTCACATACAACTATGCCATGAAAACCCAAATAACCTTTTCACAGCTGCATGACAATGTAATTCAGATCCAAAATTCAGGAGTATGTCATTTTTCTATTATTCCTCCTTGCATGTGGTTCTCTGGTTATTGATTTATGAGTCAATCTGAAATCTTACTTTCAGGCTTTTTTTGCCAACTGTTAATACCACATTACGCTTGCGATAAATGCTGTAAAAACATAATGTATCTTAAGCTTCCACATACATTACAGCAAAGCTTGTTTTTATTGACAGCATAACCATTCACATTTGCTCTTTAAAGTTGTCTACAAAATCTCAAGCACAACAATGCACTTGGTTAACAAAACTTAATTCATTACAAGAGGAGTCTCAAAATATTCACCACCTTTTACATAATTCTCTCTGGCATTAGGTGTATTACAGCACTCTAATTTACATCTATGTAGTTAAGTCCCTGGATTGGCTCTAACCAATATAAGTCCCTTGGTTATAGGGGGTCAGGAAACATGGATTTCCTACAGTATGAATGTGCCATACAAGTTTGCTACCACAGCATTGTTTAGATTACAGGAAAAAAAGAGATGTTTATAAATTTGTGTGAAATATGACTTCTAATGCAAGATACTTTCAGCACTCATAGCAGCTTTTATTTTAATTTTCGATACTGTCATTTGTAAACCAAGCCTTTTTCTTTCTACATGATAATTTTTTTAAAAAAATCAATACATCACAAAAAATCTTAAAAGGAAACTTTTCCTACACAAAAGTAGAATGAGTTTATTGAGCTGGTGCATGGACGAACCGATCTGACAGACTGGAATGGTTACCCCCACAGGATCATAAAACCATAAGCTATGCAAGATTTACACAATGGACACTAATGATTCTCCTAGAGAATCCACTACAGACCATTGATCAATAATCAGTTTTTAAATAAATTCCAAAATACTTATTCAAAAATAGGCAGCAATCTCAATATGTTTACTCAATAGAACATAATGGGCCCTCTGGAACTATTACTGAGATGCAAAAACATAATTGTACTTTTTAGTGTATCTTTTTTGTGGCTAGATTGCAAAGTAATTTACAAATCTGCCTAAGTATCAACACTACTATTTGGGAATATCAGGATATGGGAAAATGAACCATAGATGGGTTAGGTGGCTTCTTTCTCTACATTACTAGCAATGACTCCAAACTCATACATATACGGCAAATAACAGTTAAAGCTGAAATCCAGCCCTGAATTGGCATAAGTATTAAGAAACTGAAAAAGGCCCAAGTTATATGTTTATTCCTTTAGTGGAAAGAAAAACACAAAATTATTCTGAAGAACCTATGAACAAAAACAAAATGAAATAATATGACAAAAATATTTCTGTTCTCTTGCTTTTTGTTGGTTCACATTGGGGTGTTTTCCTCAAGAAAATCATTGTTATAAATAGTGATATGGAAGTAAATCAAAAATTAGTGCTCAATACTGCAATCCTCCAAGATATCCAAAATTTCTAATCAAAAGCCCCCTCCTATGCCAATGAAAAAAGGTACATAAGTATCCAATACTTATTAAACACATTAGCAACCGATGCCAAGTAATCAGTCTCCCAGTATCCCACCCAAATTCTGGAAGAAAATACTTCCCGGGCTCAAAATGGGTAGAAACTAAGTATATAACCCACTTGCCAGATACTTTAGGTGAGTCACAATGTTGCCAAGTTCCACAACAAATATTTTGGACTGGGATCCATAAGAATTGGTCCAAGAATAATATAATGTCAAACTTTTCTCTGGATGTCCTGTCATGCACTAGGTTTCCCAGCTCAGTCACACTGCTGACCACAGCTTTATGGAGCCCCACTCCCAACTCTGCCTTCAAAAGCAACTTACACTGAGTGTGTTCATAGGATGCAAAGGCACATCTGCCACTTCCTGAGAAGTGGACACAAAGCCCACACACACACACACTCTCAAGGTTTGAGGGCTTCACACACAAAGGTGTTAGCAAAATATGCTTCCCACAGGGGACTGTATCTATGACTGATCAGGCTGCCACCCACCCATCCACTCCATAATTGCCTCTTCTTAGCAGGACTGGGTGAGAAAATAAAATTTAAATGCTAATGGGTTAAGATGCAGAAAGGGAGGTTACTTGCCAATAACCATCTCAGGCAAAACAGGCTCAACCCAGGGATAATGAATTTAAGTTTATCCCAGTTAAAATAGAGCTGGACAGTAAGAAACAAAGACAAGAATTAAAACAGCTTCCTCCAATCCCTTTCTTCCAAAGGTACAGCTTCACACTCCTTCATTTTAAACTATTTAACCTCCTTGTCCACACATCTTAAGTGGCACAAGGGAGATAAGGAATGGGGTTATGGTCAGTCTCTAACAGTTCCTCTCTGCCACTCCTTCCTCCTCGTGCTTTTCCCCTGCTCCAGCATGGAGTCCCTCCTGTGGGGTGCAGATATGAAACATATGCTCCAGTGTGGGTCCTCTCCATGGGCTACAGCTCCTTTCAAAAGAACCAGCTCCAACATGGACTGGCCATGGGCTACACATCATTCAGAGTATAGCTGCATGCCCCTGCATGGTCTCCTCCACCTGGAGCAGATCCTCTCCTCCTCCGACTTCAGTGTTTGCAGAGCTACTTCTCACACTTCCCTTTCCTAAATGCATCTTGCTGTAACAAATGGCAAAGTACATTCCTAATAAATTTCCTAAACACATCTTCCTAATACATCACTGCTATAACTTGGCTATCTACAACCAATGCAATATGGTAGGGAACAGATCGGGGTGGGGGGGAAAGAGAACCACCTACCCACCCACACCACACAAAAAACCACACTGAAGTCTACAAAAGAAAAAAGGTTCACTAACACTAGCAATGCTGAGTGGTGTCTCAGTTCAAAATAACTAACTACATTGCGAGACCAAATAAAATAAATGTCCTTAAGATGCCTAATGGTTTATTGTCCTGCATCGAAATATGAAAAAGTGGAAGAATGAACCACATTTTCTCCCTACACTGAAAATTTATTACCACACTACTTAAGATTTACAGCACAGATAAGTTGGGAGGCATTCTTTGCAATTTCATAGAGAAGATTCTTCTTATAAAAGTAGCATAATTTATGAACATCTGAACTAAAATGAGTCTGCCAATAAACTATAAATATCTGTATATACAGACATGTGCATGCCTCTGAGAGCAGTTAACAAATAGTAGCAAATCAGTTTTTGCTTCATGACAGTGACTTCCAGAGTTAATCGTTCAGCATTCAGATGATCTTCCAAAACATCAGTTACTTTCCTTCTATGTCAAGCCACAAGCCAAGCCAGATTCCAACAGAAATAGGAACATGTCTTCATTTGTGCTGTTTGGGACATATCTTTCACACACACTGCATTAGCAGCCTACTGAAACCTTTGCTAATTCAAGCAAAGAGCAGAAAACTGGCAACCATGCTTATTAAGATGTTTGATACATTTCATCATTAAGATCATTTTTGTTTTTATACTGGCAAACTGGCTCTCAAAATTTAAACTATGATTTCATATGCCAACATTTTGCTTTAGATGAGAAACCTATTCATTTCTAGGATGATATAAGAAGAAAAAAAAAATACAGGGTTCTAAGCCTTCTATCCTCACAGCACACAAATTGCTTCGGGTTTACTTAGTATGCCTATAAATTACATCTCTTGAAACATGGATATGAGATTCAAGAGAGATTTGTCTTTGTCAAAGGAGCTATCCTTTATAGTACCCAACAGATGAAGCCTCTGAAAGTGACTTTTTTACAAATTCCTGGGATATAAGCTGACTAGGAAGTGCTACATCATTTAGTTTGATCCATCATAAGACATTGCCCTTTAATCACTCAGTGGTCTCTGTACTGAGTCTGGTAATTTGTGACATTTTAAAACTAAGCACCTCTATATCTAACCACACTTGGGCTTCACTGCCCAATCATTCTGTGATCAGATTCATTTGTCCGGCTTCTATTACCCAGTTCCTCTCTTACTGTGATCTCCCTAATTAAAGAAAGTACCTGATAAAATCACTTTTTGGAAACACTGACATTAATCATGTCACTAGTCTTTTTATAAGCTAAAATTTGTCAAATCTCCTGGTTCCTTCCATAACTTCTGCAAATTTTGAAAAAATTGTTTAAATAAAGAAACCAGCATAAGATACAAAGAAACCAGCATAAGTTTTCAAGCACTGATCTGAATGTAGAGTGAAAATTACCCACCCATTTAACTGGTTTCATCAAACTGCAGCATTTCAAGGGGAATTCCCATTTATTTTTTGCAAGCCTAAATCATTTCAGCAACAAGCCATTAATTCGTGTCTCACTATCCAAGTTTCTCAAAAAGCAGCTTTGAATTTCAAAAGCCTAAGTGGACCTAGCAGTTGATTTCCACAAAACTCACCCTCTCCTTTCTTCACTGTTGCAAAGTTGATCAAAACGCTTCCTTAAACCTTTTCACAAAATGCCAAGGCTTCCATGAAAATAGGGCACTTGGAGGAATGTGGAGTAGAAGAGAATGTAAATATAAAGCCTTTCACTAAAAATTTCTGCAAGTCACACAGCAGGATGTTAATGCATGAAAGTGTGACAAAGGGGTGTCCATGAACTTGCTCTCACCTATATTTAACTTCTCAGATCATTTACCACCCAGCGGAATGCAACTGGATGAAACTCCAGCCAGAGAATCCCTTATGTCTCACCATCTCCTTTTGTTTGCAAACATACAGAAATATCACAGGCTCCTGAGTGGTGCTTTGAAAGCAAACACTGCTTTAAAAATGTACCATATGTGCACATTCATCACTATATTAAGATAAGCTACTATATCATATTGAAAAATCTTCCCAACAAAATCCACAATCTGCCCAGCAGTGCAATCATTTCCATCTGACTGCTGGTCCATACAGTACAAAATATCCTGGAAGCCAATTACAAAGTACTCACTGTTAACAGGTGAGCATCTCAAGCTGTACACCATCCCCAATTCTTTGCAGCCCAGTGCTATTTTCAGGCAACTACAGAAGCGTGTCCATCGTATCAGACAGAAAAGGTAAGAAAAAGGGCAATTCCACACTTAGTGCTTGCTCATTCCAGAAGATGAGTGGCCTCAACTCCTAATAAAGCCAATGACAGATGAGGGCACTCAGCAGCTCGTGCAAGGCCTTTCCATGGCACGTCAGGGTCAGAGCCTATTTGACCAGGCCTTTCATATTAGGCATATAATTACCTTTTACAACAAAGGAAGAGAAAATACAGTTCTTTATAACAGATTTAGTTACAAAATCAAATAAAAAAACTGTAGTCAGGAAATTGCATCTTGAACATTGCCACAATGCCTCATTTAGCTGTGAGATTTACTTTTCATTATTCCAGTGGATTTGGTGGAGTAATTCTGGATTTAGACCTGTGTATGTTATGAGCAGACCCTAGGCATAGACTATTTATAATTCAGCTAAAGGATGTTGATATCATGAAGAACAGCCAGTGTCACAGACAGCAAACAATGGATTTTTTTCATTTCCACTCTTCTAATAATAGTGATTTATATTTTTTGTCCCTAAAAGCACAATTCGAATATAGCTATCATTAAAAAGGATTACTCAAGTTCTCATGTTAGACTAGCACATCCAGAAAAGCAGTAGGAAAATGAATTACCTTATTTTTCATTAGAAAAAGCAGATTTCCTTTCAGTCAGCACCATCTCTCCCTCGGTTCTGCATGCAAAGAGGTAAGAGATTAATAAAAGCAACCTTCTGTCTTCACACATTACATGCTTCTCAAAAAGGTGAATTAGTTATAAAGGTCAGAAAAGAAAATCATTATCAACCAAAACATAACAGCTTAACTCAGTGGCTGCCTATGCTAGATATCAAATAACTTCCCAGAAGGTTTCTTCTGCTCTGAAGCTGGAAGAATTGGTGACTGCAGCACACACTCAACACTGTTTTCTCAGCTTTTCTGCCTCTTCTTCACATAGGATCAGAAACAGGCACTTTAGCATGGAACACCTTTTGCTCCCATGATTTCATGAGATCAAAACTAATCCATGTTAAAACAGAAAAAACATTCACTATTACACTTATATTAGAACACGCTAATCTGAATTTACAATTTTCAGAACATAAAAAAAGGGAGTAAAATGAGGCTTAAATATAAATTAGGCCTAAATATTTACAGCCACTTTGCTATTATTTTGCAACACTTTTTAAAAGTGCTTAACCAATGGGAATAACATCTTTTTGTCTATACACACATGAAAGCATGTAAACAAACTTTTGAGAATGGGGAACGTTTCACATCTTCACGGTCAGTGAGTGGGTCAAGAAACCTTGAAAAGTTATTCTTCCATGAACAGATGATTTTTAATATTGCATTATTTTTCTTTTTAAAAACACACTTGTAGGTGTATGCATAGACACGTTTCATCACAGATGAAACATAAACCAATTATAAACATACACATAAATCTCACAGACAAATGTGATCTCTAAAGAGTTCACTTCTTAAAAGAGGAAGAAATATTTTTACATAACATGTATTCTTTTACATTTTTGAAGGGACACATGAAACCCTGTACCTCCAGTCAGCCTGGAATTGCTAGGGAGCGGGAAGAACAGCTGTACCTTAAGGTCATGTTTTTCTACAGCTGCCTCTGAGGAACTTGTATTTCCCTAAGCTAGCCACCACTAAAATCATTATATTGAGCAGAAGAATGTCTTGTTGCAGTAAATAAATAAACAAATAACATTTTCTCTTGATAATTTCAAATAAGATGTCTCAATAGGCAACATTTGAAAAGCAGAGTACCTTTTTCCCCACAAGAAACTGGGAGGATTACACTTACAGGCACTGGGACTTAGAATAACTGTGTTCAGTAATAACCTGGGGAGTTTTCTTAGAAAAGGAATTGAAGTTCCTGAATCTTTTCAGATCTACTAGTGCAAGGACAACACAGAAAATAATGTAATATAAATTAATGTACACTCAGCAACTGAAAACTTAAGTTATCAGACCCAAGTATGCAGCTTTAAAGTACAAGTACAGGATGCTGCTAAGACTAAATTGCATCCCCCAGAACCCTGTGGGCAGCAGAAGGAAGGAGTCACATTCCCACTGCAGCTTTTTCACATAAGAGATAATTTTCTATAGGATTAGGAAAGTCATTACATTGTACACATGAAAAATAAGCAAGTCCAAAGATTAGTCAGACTAACAGTGACAAGCCTATCAGTGAACAGGACACACAGGGACCAAAAGGCCCTGACAGAAAAGACTCTTCTTCTCAAGGGGTCCTAATATGATTGGTGGCAGCCAGATAGATTTACTTGGCAATAGGAACATCATGCATAGCTCCTCAAACACTTTTCTACAATCTACCACTAACCATGGCACAGATAGCCCACAATCATTGCCTACAGAAATGTTTGGTATCTCTCTAGTAATTGTAAGGTTTTTAGCAGTATTGGCAGCAATAGTGCTCAACATAATCATAAATAATGGAAAATTCAAAAACATCCTCAAAGCATCAGGTATCAACCAAGCAGGGCTTGATATGGTGCCTACAGTGAGTATACAGGGTAAGTAAACCTGGTGAGGAACAGGCAGAAGAAGGCAGACAGAAGTGAATGCTTCCTAAAGCCTCCTGCCCAGGAAGTTTGCTGCACACTCCACAGGAAATTGTGGCTCATTATCATTAGAAAATACATGTTGTGGTTTTACCAGGGCATGTATAAAATACTCTGAAAATGCAGCACAGAACTTGCTCAGCCCTTTATAACTGAGTCTGTGCTGGGTTTGAGCTCGTTTGGTTTTTTTCCTAATAGAATAAAAGTAAATACAATCACAATGAAGATCAGCTGGGACAAGCGAAGGTAAAACATTTGCTGTTGCTGAAATTACTGTGTTAGGACTGATTTTACCACTAAACATGAGCTATTTTCTAACAGCTACTGAGGGAATAGACATTTATTCAAGCTTACTGGAAATTGAAAGACATTTAAAATATGGTCATAAAAGCCTGAAGAAACCTGCAAAGGAGGTGCAAAGTGAATCATGGAAAATCTATACTGAGAAAAGAACACAGTCTTTAGAGATGGGATGGGTAAATTCTGAGGAACTGGTTATCTAATTTTTAAGACATGGCAACCAATGACTGGTGACTAGCAGTTACTAGCAGAGAAAAACCAGTCTTTGTTTACGGGGAAAAAAAAAATCATGCCAAGGACTTTGTACTCTTTCTCAGGTATATGACAAAGGAAATCTGAGCAAACTAGTTTTAAGTTTCATTTAGAAAGGTATTCAGTGCCAGTCAAGCATCAGTAATGAAGAAAACAAAAAAGTGAAGTGTATGTGATTAGTGAAACCAAGCTAACAACTCCACAAAGCATGCACAGCACCCAGGAGGAGTTTTCAATGCAAGTTATTTTTACAGATTAATTTTTTCATTCCCCTCCCCCCCCCCACAAATCTTCAGTTTTCCTTGTCAAAACAACCTGATGGGCACCTTGCCAGCAATGCCAGATCTTTGGCATTTAATCTCATGGGGCTGCCAGGGAAGAGGATGGAGGTAAATAAGAGATGGAGGGGGACAATGATGGTGCTACTTCATCTGTTGAAGCTGAGCAAAATCAAGACAGCAGATCTGAAGGTCAACTGAAACATTAAAACAAGAAACTCAAAAAGATGCCATTGTTTATTGTGGTTTCCATTCTATTGGATGGACTTCAAACACTACTTTCTTGTCATAATATGTGAGCAGTGTAAGTAATAGGGGAAAAAACCCAAGGTCACTTAGGTAATCCCTCATATTTTTTGAGAAAGAAAAACTTACTTTCTTTTCAGTAGCTCTAGAATCTTATGCAGAAGCTGTAATTTTATGCAGCATTTCCACAGTTAATTAATACAACTAAAAATATATTTTGGCTACAGACATATAAATAACCAGAAAGCTCAAATATTCATTTAGGGGGCAAGGGGAAGAGGGTAGATTGTCTTTTGTTTCTATTTCCTTCACAGGAACAATAGCTCTAACAAAATACCAAGTATTAACTATAAAAGTCCACTATTCTAACAGTTTTCAGGTTTTTTAGAACTCTTCTGTAGCTTCAGGAAATGAATTGTGTGTTTCTCTCTTCCCGTTCCCAAAAACAAAACAAAACAAAAAAACCCAAAAAAACAACAACAAAACCCAACAGCTTTTATTTCTTGGAACTACATATACTGAACTTAATGAAAAAGATTATACTTGGCACATATAAGGCATCTTTGTTTCTTTCTCAAAACCTCTCCTCTGTTTACTGGAAATTATTTTAACATTAAGTTCCATAGGAACTTCGACCACTGGATATTTGGAAACATTTTCTTGTCCAAACTGCAGTTAACACAGCACCATTTCATACTGCTGCAAGGATGAGAAAACAAGGCCAGAAAAGTAGTTCTAGAGATCCTCCTTTTAATCCCCGCAATATTCTGTGCTTTTAATATCCAACACTTATGTAAAGGCCATCCTCAAAAAAACTGTTCTTGATATGACCCTTATACAATCAAGCAAGTGAAGCCTGTCAGATGGATTTTAATACTCCCATGCAGTCTAAGAAAAAAAAAAAAAAAGCTGCCCAATCCTCAGTACATGGGCTTCAGAAGCCAGTTTCAGTCTCTAAATCAGAAGCTTTTATTCTTCAGAGAGCAACACTGACATCTTTTTCTGCTGGAGAATTACAACTCTTAACAATTCTTTATCCAGTTCCACTCAACTGTTGAGCTGAAGGAGAAGCTACATCTTCTGCACTGTATCTTTCTGTGGGTCCTTTTATTCCTACTCTTACCTTTACATTCACTTTCTTTTTGAGTTTATCCCTCAAACAATGGTCACTGCCGTGTCCTGTAATTTCCAATAGCCATACCACAGCCAATTCCAATAGCTCTATGTCAGTGGAAGCAAACCAAGCTCAACTATTACTTTGTTCATGTGTAAAATAGCCGAGTCAAAAATATGATGTTCTGAAGACAAATCTCCATGAAATTTTTTCTTCCTAGGGAGGTTCTACAGAACTGACACAGAGCTAAAAGCTCTTTAGTTTCCATTCCATTATCAAATACCCTGGCAAGAGAGGAAGAGAATATGTGCAAGCAGTCCCAACATGTATCTAAGTGTTAGAAGGTACAGCTCCAACTCTTCTGTTCATTTCCACACATACACTTTGTTTCTTGTTTTCCGTTGAGCATCAGCAGCCATACTTCTTTTGCCCCATCTTCATAATCTTCTTGAAATAACCTCATAACTTCACAGTCATCTCAAAACCTGACCTATGATTTCCAGCACAAGGATGCTGTTGTGCCCAGAATGAGCTACCAGAGGCTCCACCATGCAGGTGCAGCTGGCTGCCAATGCTTTGTACATTGATAGACTACAGCTGTAGAAAGATGGCTCATACAGCACTCACAAATAGGATCTTTATTCGTAATCACTGTAATCTTATACTATGAGCATCTTCAGCATTGAAGACCAAATCCATCCAAATGTTGGGCCACACGACACACAAAACCCAGCCACAACAGACCCTTGTAAAAGGAACTTTGGATCTAGCAGTGCATACATTCCTACCAGTCTCCATATGCTGAATGGAATTAACTGTTCAGATTGTTTTACAGCCACAGACTGTATTTTCAAAAACAGAGATCATAGTCTTTGCAATAGGCCTATTTGCTTTCCAAAAAAATAAAATTTGGCAAGCTAAACAGTTTCTGTGGTCTCCAACTGTGCACTGTTTTGGTTTGGCTGGTTCCCTCTCAGACAGACCTCTTGCATGGCTTTCACACAGCTCATTAGTACCCTTCATGTTTTAGAGAACAATGTTCTAGAAATCCAACAGCAACCAACCACCTTATTGGTTTGGGAACCAATCAGTTCCAGTCCTTTTTATAAACACCTTATAAATCTATCCTAAATAGCATGTTCATCTACTTACAGTTATTCTTGATTGCTTCAATCTCTTGGAGTAGCATAAAGAAAATCAGAACTTATGAGTCTGGTCCCAGATGGAAAAGCCTTGAAAACTGACAATAATTGAATAAAACTTAAGTTATCAAAGCAAATAAAGGTTACTGGCTAAACTAATTATGCTTAAATTCCATAATTATTGTAATGCACTGACATCTGTACTCCACAGAGAACTGCAAAACACAGAAGGTCAGAAGATGAGACAAGCTGTACACTGCTATTGAGAAAGTATTTGCTTTCTAGCAAAGGATAAACAATGCCAGGTAAACAGAATACACCAGGCTTCTGGAAAGGCTATTAAAAGGAATAAAGAAGTTCCAGGAGGAGATGTGCATATTGATTTTGTTATTTTCCCCTTCAAGGGAGATGGTACGTATCCTGCACTCGTCTATCAGTAAAGTAGTAACAGCCTAGAATTCCTTTTATCACATCTGTGCACCACTTGCTCAGCATAGGAGCCATAACATGTAAATCATAAGGGACAGTAAGAGCAGGAGGCTGCAGTAAAACCCTTGAGACGGCACACTGTGGAATACATCAGCCAGTACCTGGAAATGCAAGGCAGCAGGGCCAGCAGTTCCAAAGCAATAATAATCAAGGTGCCTGTTCCCTGGAAGTTTGCCAGAGAAGCTAAACTAATCTGACAGTGTCTGAATAGTACTCAGACCTAAAACATGTAAAAGATCCTGGGATTCAAACTTGGGTTTAACTTAGAGACTCAAGGACCATCCAAAGGCTATCACAACCAGTAATCACAACAATAAAATTAAAGGTAAACATCCCCAAGGGACATGCCTGCCTTCAGCTGTAGGACTGGGTCCCCTTGAAGGACCAGAAAGACTTTCTAGCCCAATAATCCACTTCCCTTCTGTCTCCATTTCAGACTAGAACTATCAGTCAGGGAAATTACTTAGTCATATAGTGCCTTTAAATGTTTGCCCTAGATAATTTCTTTCCTAGCATGACTCAGATAGAAAAGATATTATCTTTAGTAATTTAACACCAGTGGTTCAAAAGACAGAGACATGCTGAGTCTAAAGTCATCCTCAACATTCTTCCACACACAATCACCACAATCATAATTTATAAAGAAACTGGACCAGTCAATTACTTTGTGAGTGGCCAGGAGAGAAAGAGGTGAAGGAGTCTATGTTCTTGGAAGCAATAATTTTAGAACAGATGACCATTTTGACAGCTCATAGAACACAAAATTTATCAAGTTCTCTTCTGGATGTCCCCTGTCTCCCTACATTTGAAGTTATACTTTTCCTGATCACTTTCTATGGACAAGGTAAAATCAGAATTATTTTATATACATGACACAGAAAAAGAGCTGCAACATATAGTAACTGTAAGCACCAGCCTTGAAGTTACACATCTCTGATTAGCACGATGACAAACAAGTACATTTTAGATCACTTGAAGAGATGCAAACCCACCTCTTACCCTATACATAAATATTAGAAGTCAAAAAATCCAGTAGCACATTCGAGAAAATTTTTAAATTACAAGCAAGTTTTAACCTGTAAAACCTGCACAAAATTGACTTCAGTACTTAAAGGCTAGCATGAATAACAGCCACCCCTTGAAAAACCTGTAACTCTTTCACCCTGCAGAACAGCTACTAAAGCATATTTTATCAGTTTTGGACAACCACCACACTGTACCTGTCCACAGCAGGAAATGCAGAAGGTCACTACCACAAGTACAAAAGGGAGTAAGCACCTTTATGGCTGCATGCACTACCCTGAAACAACACTTTCAGCACAGTCTCTCAGGTTCCAAATTTTCTTACAGATCATAAGCCCAGATCAACACCAAATTGGTGTGTAATACCTTGCAGCTTTCATTGGTACTGCATATAATTCTAGATATTTTGGTAAAGTGTTAAAATCCAAGCTTTTTAATGCTGCAATCTCCTAAACCTCTGAAGCAAAGTCAATAAAATTGACTGCCCAATTTCACTAGTTTAGCTATTTCAAAAAGAAGAATACTGGTACTCACATCTTCAAGTCCTCAGAGACTCTACCAAACACATTTTAAACTCCCATTCTCTTCCTTTGAAAAGGTAAAATATTTTTAGTTCACATCATTTTGCATTAAGAACTTCTTTAATCTTTCCAGCACACAGCACGGAAAACAGCCTTCAAAAGGAATGCTTCAAAATTACTCCATAATTTTGTCTTCAAAAATGATACTCCTTTTAAGCAAAGAGATACTGCTAATTCCTCATACTGTCTCTTTATTAGGTCATAAAATATAAATAACACATTATTCTCCCCTATTAAAACTCTGCATTCTATGCCTGATCCCTGCACATTGAAACAAAACACTAGGTTTTCTGCCTTGGACTGAGGAAATAAGAGTACAATGCAGAGTCAGCAAAAAGAATTAATACATGGCAGGAGTTTCAAATAGATATATGGATACACCTAAGTAAAAATTTCAAAAATCTATATTTAAGTTTTACCTTGAAAATCATTAACAGCTGATCAGCAGGGAATAAAACTATTGGCTGACATGTTCAGGGACTGCATTGCAAAGAAGGTTTCAGAGAGATCTGCAAAGGCAACCTTAATTTAAAGGGGGAAAACAGCAGAAAGCAGTAGAAAAATTTATCTTACAGAAGAATCTTCTCTTTAGGTTTGGGTTTCTCTTTTTTCCTCACTGTAGATAGATAGGCAAGACCTATATACCAAGTATCACTAAGTACTAGGCTATCTACAGAAGATATCTATTGGTATTACAAAGTTATTCATGCTCTTCTATATGCAGTTAAAGATGCTTATCAGCTGGCTGCATGCAGTCAGGCTAACTGATTATACCCAGGGAAAATTTCTGCTTCTTTCGAGCTGCTCAGTCTCCTCACTTTGTCTCCTGGCTGTCTTATTTCCTTCCAGCAAGGTCAAAGCTAGGGCTGATCAAATAATGTTGGTAGTTTGCACTTATGCTTTGGTATGCTGAAAGCACTATAGCAAACATCTGAATAGATTATCATCCTTAACTAGTTCAAATGTTTCTTTCTACAACTTATCATCCTGTTTTATCTTTCAAAAACAATTAGAATCAAAAAACTACAGGCCTGCAATATTCAGAAAGTTAATAAGCCATGTCATTTCCTAGGACAGCCTTTACTGAGCATTGAAAACAATTTTGAAATTTTTTTTGTTTGCATAGAAGAAAGGTAACAGAAATATTAAATAATTATCCATTTTCACGGTAGTACCAGTGGTTATTTCAGTTGTATTTTATGCTGAATCACACACACTATACTGTAATAACTTTATCCTCTGTAAGCTTTCAGTTCAGTGAACCTTACATCACTATGCCCTGAAAAACATCCTAGGAGCTCCAGATGACAAGGCGATCCCTAACCAGAACCAGTCATTTTCCAAGGGATGCATGACCTAGCAATGGCATAATTGTGCACCACATAAACCAACCAACACCCTCATCCACTATCACTGCTGTTTGCAAGTCCCTTTTTACAGTCTTAAACCAAACAAGACCTTAAAAGCAAAGTACCTCCCAAGAGAAAAAAAAAAGGCACTTAGAGGTGAGCTATTCTATTTGGAGACAGATAATGAAAAATTAAATGCTGGCTTGCCTTGAAGGTATTCCCTTCAGCTGAAAAAAGTAGCAATCATGCAGAACAGCTCCGTCTTCCCTTCAGCTGACAGATTCCCCAGTCAAGCAAATTCCTAAATGATTCATGAAGTTTCCCAGCATTCATTCCCAAATCACATTCAGACGTGATCTTTCTGGGGAAGGGGGAAAAAAAAACCTTGCCTTTTGTTTCCTTTAAAAGGGATAATACAAATAAGCACTTACTGCCAACAGGTATCACCTGACACACCCACTAAACGATGTGCTTCCAGCTACTGATACTGATCCAGCTGAAAACCTGCCCTGTGAGAAGGAAGTCATTTATCTGTTGTGGGAGTTGTCCCATGTGGTTTTAGCGCACCACGCTAGGGAGAGACTGAGCAAGAATTTACTGCTTTGCTCAGCACAGCCACCGCACCATGACACCAAGTGCTCGAAGTGCAACTTCCCTCGGGCTACACCAGAGCAGCCGCTGACCAGACACAGGTGCAGGCTCCTGGGAAAGGAAGCTCTCCTTCCCCACAGCAGCACCAGTGCTGATGGAGTCACACAGTCAGCTCAAGGAACTGGCCTCGATGAAAACCTAACCAAGCTGTTCCCTGATCCACGTGGCTGCAGAAGTGCCAGTGCCAGCCCAACACGGAGGGTAAAAGTGTGCCCCAATAGGCAATCCCTCTGAAGAGGACCACAGATGTGTCAGCTTAGGATGATTGTGTAAGTGCAGCCTTAAGACAACAATTCCCATAGAAAGGGCCTCAAACATAGTCCTCACTCAAGGAGATTCATGGCACATTCAAATTAAGCCATGATCTTTACTCAAGTTTCCAACTATACTTTCAAGCAACACTGCCTATATTCCTCCTTCCCCCATGTCTGCTAAGCTACAGACATACTGTAGCACTGGCTAAAACTTTCTCTCGAGCCAGGAACAGACTGTGTTATGGACATGATCTTCTATAGCACTTGAAAACAAATACTAGAAGGTTAAGCCCATCTTTCAAAATCCTATTCGAAAGTGACTGCACCATGTTTCAAGACATCCGCTACATGCAAACAACTGTGAAGATAAGTTCAGCCACTACTGTGACCCCATGGGTTCAGAGCAAGTGGAGCCCAGCTAAATATTAGCATTTCAGTCACTACTTACCTACAAATTTATTTACACAGCAGATTTCTTTCTCTAATCTCCAGGAATGAAAGAAAATACACAAACCTGTAAGCTGCCATTTCAAACAAAACAAAGCAAAATTCCCAAGTAAATGAGTGTGGCACAGCTCAGTTCACCAGGAGCTCCTGTACACAAGTCAGTAGTAAACCCAGGCTGAGGGAGGTGGTTTGCTGGGAACCCTTAAAGAAAGGAACAAAGGTAGGACACAGTAACCAGTTTCAAAAGATACTGCACTATATTGCTCCATTCTGCAAGACACAGTGTCTGAGTGGCAATAACTGAAACTTTTGCCTCTAGAAGATTTATTTCCTCTCTCTTCCAATATCTATAAACATGCAAAAGATAGAAGCAAACTTCAAATACAAAATTGCTGTAGCATCAGTTTCAGTGGTCACCTCTACTATTACAGACAAATTACTGCATTAAGACTGCAGCTTCTACTCTCTAAGGTACAGGATTTTATCTTAAGTTTGCAGTCCCCAACACCTTTGAGTTTCTCAACCATTTTGGTTGGCATCATATCCTAGAATTAAAAAACTTCATCAGTCTTAATACCTATATATATATAAAAAGACCTCATTGCTGAAAGAACAGTTTCTTTCTACTTCCCCCTTCCCCTAAACTTATACCTGAGGAATACCTAAACTATACATATTAAAAAAACCCAAACCATTAGCAGTATATTTGAGAGATCTGGGGTTCATTTGAGCTCCAAATCTTATAGCTGAAAGGTGATCGAATTGTCACCCACAAAACAAAATACAACATAATATCATCTTTTGAAATTAAAGAGATCAAGAACTTGGAACAAAATCCCTTTGCTAAGTTCCAGACAGTTCTGGAATTCACCACTTTTCTTTTGGTAATAACAGGAAGAAGGAACTCTTTCCCCTCTCTTTAATAGCCCTAATTTTGCTTTGGTTGTCCTTTCTTCATGCAACCCTCATGAAAATGACAGAAGTGTTTTTCCTTCAGAACCATCATAGAAACTAACTCACCTGTGAAGACCCATCAGAGGCTTTGATTTTACTATTCCATATTTAGGGGAAATCATCTGTGTTGGGGTAGAGTTTATTTTATTCAGAGTGGCTGGTATGGAGCTGTGTTTTGGATTTGTGCTGAACACAGGGTTGATAACACAGATGTTTTTGTTATTGCTGAGCAGGGATCACACAGAGCCAAGATCTTTTCTGCTCTTTGTGCTGCCACACTGGAGGAAGTTGGGGGTGCCTGGGAGGGTGGGAGGGAACACAGCCAGGACAGTTGACCCCAACAGACCAAAGGGATACTCCAGACCATGTGACATCATGCTCAGTATGTAAACTGAGGGGAAGAAGGAGGAAAGGAGGCACATTTGCAGTGATGGTGTTTGTCTTCCCAAGTTAGGTGTGATGGGGCCCTGCTCTCCTGGAGATGGCTGGACAGCTGCCTGCCCATGGCAAAGCAGGGAATTCATTCCTTGTTTTGTTTTGCTTGCATGTGTGGCTTTTGCTTTCCCTGTTAAATTGTCTTTTTCTCAGCCCACGAGTATTCAGGCTTCTGATTCTCTCCCTGATGCCACCAGTGGGGGAGGGAGAGAGTGGGTGCCTGGGGCTTGGTGGCTGCCAGGAGTTAAAATATGACACCATGATGTCTTCTGCTCCTCCACCTTCCATGGGAAGGAAGTTACTGGGTTTCCCTCATTTACCTCTAAACTGACAGCAGGAAAGCATGGAAAAGTAAGGGAGTTAATATTTGATGGTGGTATTTAATATGAAGAATTAAAACTCAACTAAAATACCAGGGGGAAAAAAATTCGTTATATGATGTCCATTCCCAACTTAAATGTACTGCTCCTGAAAGTTCACAACTATCTGGTTGCCTACATTTCTAATTAAAAAGACAGTATCACTGTTAAGAACATATTTGTTGAACAAATAAATCTAGGAAATGGTGACTTGCTGCTGTTATGCTAAGAAAGAATGACAAATCATTTTTCCTGTGTCTCAATAATAATGATTCAATTTCTATGTGCAACAGAAGTCTCAAAGATATTATTATTTCATCTGGCGAAGGGAATATTCAGGAATAGATGCAAAATAGATACAGGGAAAAAGAGCAAAAAAGCTCATGAATCATGAAGACTACTAAATATTTGTGCTTTATGCAACAGCAATAACAAGTCATTCACTGGCCATTTGCCTTAAATTGAACAAGAGATCCTTAGAAGATAAGAATAGAGTTTATGTATTTAAAGGATAAATAAGATAAATCAAGCAGAGTAACAAACTTCACAATCTTTTTAAACCAAGCTGCTGCTATGTCTCTAAATTCATCCAGAGTTAAAAACAGTTTAGAAGAAACTAAGAGGTGATACCTTTGAACCACAACTTGAAGCCCAGGTCAAAGGATGACCCAGAAGATGATCAAACTCTCCCCAAATATCTGTTTCAATTAAGATTAGGACAGCACAAGCTGCCTATGTGCACATCCTGAAGCCCTCCTCCATGGCTCATTCCAGAGCAACCTATGTGTCTGCTGGTTTTGTGGCTGCAGAATTTCTTGCTAATACAACCTGTAAGCAACACAGACACCATCTGTTGGGAGTCAACACCTACTAACACCTTTCCATGAAGACAGGCAATTTGCAAAGTGTAGCACTTCAGTAAACTTAAATTTCCTACTCATGTATAACCATTACTACACTACCAATTTTCGCCAATATGCAGCTTTTCACTAGCTAGAAACAGTGAGGAAATACAAATAATCCTGAAAAATTAGTTATATCTTATTAGGAAAGTTATTAATTAGGCAATAGAGCCAAACACTTAACTGGATTTCTGCACACAGTTATCCACTCTGTATTGCACCCTGCTTTCTTCAACTAAAAGGGTCATGGGCAAATGTTTTCATAAATTTTTTTTTTTAAAAAAACCTGTAGTCTAAGAAGTTAAAACTGATAAATCGCCCAGCTACATAAAACCTGCTAAAAGCACATGCTTTTCAGATTAAAACCCCATGGAAAGAAAAAAACTCACAACAAAAATTTAATAAATATAAGGCTATCACAGTTATACACTATAAGCAAAATTCGAGAGCTGGTTTCATAAGATATTCATGCTCCTCAGGTACAGACTTCTTCGGCTAAAAAGGCCATGACTGCACTGGTATGATGCAATTCTCACAAAACAGGTATGTCTGAATTAAATGAACAGCTTTATATTAAACATGAAACATAACCATGATTTTTACTAGAGGTAGTCCAGGGCTGAATCTTTCTGTGATGAAAGCTGAAGGTGCACAGTAGTACAAGCCAAGTCCCTTGACACAGAAACTGAGCTTGCCTCAGGATGTGAATGGTTTTTCATCCATAGTAAAATTGCATCTGATTGCCCAGCCTGGAATAGCTGCTCAACATCTAGCTGAGGGATTATCACCTACATTTTAATCAGACCTACATGCTTTGAAGGATTCTCAGCTTCTAAAAGACCCTCTGGGCAAGAATTAACGGGGAAACCCGCCTGAAGCAGGGAATCAGAGCTTAGAAAGGGACCAAAAATGCAAGGCACCAAAAGATCTGACTCTAAAAAGGCTGAAAAGAAGAATATCCCTCAGAACTTCCGCTTGCAAAGCTCTGCAGTGGTAGTTACAAATAGGCTGTTCCTTGGTCACACTTGTGTTCTTTGCTTTCCTGTCATCCCACCACAGTGGTAAAAAGCAGAGCACCTACAGCTTGGCCAGAGCTTGGAGCAAGCTTCTCTCACCAGGCTAGGTATCACTAAGTCTCTGATATGTTTGACATAGGCAAAAATGGAGTAATAAGATCTCACAGTCCATGGAGAGGTGCCTCACACACTAAGCAGTCTGAGGAGGGTGTCCTCCAAGTAAAAATAGTGGCTGGACTAAACTCCATCCCAGTCAGCACTGGAGCAATTATCAGTGTTACTAATGACACAGAGCAAGATATTGAAGAATATATCCAAACAGACAGAGTGACTATATAACAGTGCAATTAATTCAGCACAAAAATAAATTTGAATAATAACATGATGAACTATCTTCTCCTCCTCCTCACTGCATCATTCCATTACAATGTCATTGCACCTCTGCAGACATGTAGTTATTTTGATCTCAACTACATTTGCATACATTAAAAAGATGTGAATCTCTTAAGATCTAAATCTTTCAGAATGAATACTTTCTTTCATATTGAATAATCAGGAATATTACCTAACTTATGAAATGAAAGTGTTTCTCAAGAAAGCATTTTCTGAAGAAATGCAGTTCCAGGACATACTTCTCTAAGTCAGCTTCAAGACTGCAGACTTTGTGGAAAGAGCCACCAGAAGAGTCAATTGGAATAGGACACCATAAAAAGAAAAAGTTTGGGACAGAAAGGAAAGGACCTGTCCTGGTTGTCCTAAACCAGGACAGGACCAAATATAGCAACACACTTTAAAGATGAGGGACAGATACCTATAACAAATAGGTACTGAGCATGGCCTGGAAAGAGTCATTAGAGTTGTTGGGAACACAAAGTAGAGAACATGTGAGAAGGATTGTGGAAAGAGCCCTCTATGGGAGCTGCTAGTAGGCCTAGAAGGAGAAAAGAGAGGTAAAAAGGCAGCACACTAAAACTTCAGGGTCCAGGTCAGAAGGGAGTCAGTTTTTAAGAGTCATACACAGCCTCTTCCAGCTCTCTAAACCAGCCCAGCTAAGGTGGCTCCTCTGGGGACCAATAGCTCTTCTGCAGCTGGGAGAGGAGCACACTCTCTGCAACTGATGTATAACAGCCTTAAAACTCATATCCCAAATAGAATATCATTGGCTTCAGGACTTTTTTCCCCCTCCTGTTCTTGAATTTTCAGATGTTAGCCTAAACAATTTTAGCCATCTTACTTCAAGACAGAAAAGCAACTTGTGCAGGAGTTAAGACAAAAAAGTTTAAGAAACTTAAATTCTCCTGGTAAGTAGCTTTTGCTTTCTTCTGAGAACGTCTTTAAATTTTCACATTACAAGCACACACATGGGACCCAAAACCAGAATTTTGTAAAAGCATTCCACTCATTTTACCCACTGCAGGCTGTTGCAGTTACCCACCCCCTCCTCAATTCACTACGGCATATTAGCACCTTACAAGAGTGACAAAAAAAAATTCATAAATTATTCAAAAACTGATTTCTTGATTTCCTTAAGGCAGTTGGGCAATTAGAAATATGTTAGCTGGAAGACATAACCAGACAAGCATGACACTGTGCAGTTTCTCAAACCTACCTGTCTCCTTCCTTTCCCAGCATTTACTAAACCATTTTTAAAGTAAATTTTTAAAATATTTTTAAACAAATAATTTTTTAAATTAATAAATCAAAGGGAGATTGACATTTTGCTTGAAATGCCATTAAGTTGGCACTTTCTTTGATCATGCACAGTAAATATGGTCAAAGTTTTAACTTCTGCCCAACATTATCTTTTATTTTAAAATATTTTCTCCACCTCCCAGGAGTAACACGGACCTGCACAACTTCTTTATTTAACTGCTTATTGTTTATTTTCTTCCTCAAATCCAACTTTGCTATATTTAATTAGTCTATGGATGTATCATCTGATTTCTCCTGCTCTACCAAGATAAGAAGATTCAACCTTTTATTTTGCTCTAGCAAAAGAGTCTAACATTCATTTAAGAATCACTAGGTAGGGAGATGCACAGACAACTCCCTTGCCATTAGCACAAGTGTCAAGACCAGTCACGTCAGACTCTTTCTGCAGGTGGATGGAAGAGGTGTGAAGTCTAGAAGGGTGGCAGGTGAAGGAGGGGAATTGTTGTCACCTTGTTTTTCTGTGCTACTGCTTTTGAAATGTGTGAGAATGAAAGATTGTTCCTATGATTACCTTTCAAGCACAAAAAAATTACCAAGGGTCAGAAATAAGTCAGCTACAGAATTGTCTGCTTTAAAGACATGAACTCCTTTAAACTTCACATTCAGTACTTTCTCTTGAGGTGGAAATGAAAGGTTTAGGGCAACTTTTTTGTGTGTGTGTTGCAGTGACATTTCCACTTAATTGGATGTAATTCTCAGAAGAAACTTAACAAAAAGTTACTCCTTGTAAAGCCTGGACTACCTCAGAAAAAAAAAACAAAACCACCCCATCACCACAACAACAAACCAGAAAACCAAACAAAGAGCCCTCTGAGTTAGCAGACCTACTACAACATGCAACATCAAAATCTAATACTTTCCACAACATATTATTTAGCTCAAGCCTAAAAGTAGCTAGATAGCTTTGTCTCTATGTCCCCAGAGGAACGTTGTTGCAGAAGCTGACTGGTTTAACGTCAAGAACTTTCTGTAATTTTAAGTAAATATCTTAATGTCCAAATTATCCACATGATTATGCCAACACTGACCTTTATCTTACATGTATGTTCTCTTTATTTCCATTACTGGAAGTGATAAAGGAAGCCAAGTTTTGAGGTGGTTTTCATTCCTTAATTCATCCCCTGCAGGAAATGCTTTCCAGTTCTCATAATCCTTCCCTGAACCCATCTCTCAGGAAAACATATGAGACCAAACTCATATAAATCATCAAGATATAGAAGTCTGAGTTGAAACTACATTTCTCAAAACTAGTCTTACCTGGTTTTGGTCTTATGATTTATTTCCAAATTTAAAAAACTGTTGTACCTTTAAACGACTATCTTGGCCCTACCTACCATTATCAGCAGCATTTGATCTCCAACTGATATTCACAAAAATGGTTTCTCTTGTGATATGCCCAGTAATTTTGATCTTTACTCCATTACTATTACCTGTTTCCAGATTCAGCACTGCAGAAATCTACCAATGCCCCAGCAGTACTAGCACCATTCACTGAACTGACATCAATCCAAGTGGTTTGTGCTTCACTAGCATTTTCTCTAAATTGTTACAGCAACATTCTAATAACATTATAATATCATGTACTGTAGTGCCATTCAATAACATCTATTTCTAGGTTTCAGTTGTATCCTTCAATATTCATGTTCTGCTATGCCTGCTATGCTATTAGCTTATGGCTATGATATCCAGTCTAACATTTTGCAATTCAAATTATTCCATTTTATACCCCAAGATCTTGGTACTTGCACAAAAGTGTTTCAGCTTTGCTTGCACTTCAGCTAATACACAATCTTTACTGCACTGAAAGCTGGTGTAGTCATAACTGGTAGTTACATACCTGACTACTACTCTAAGAAATATTTATTGCACTTAACTTTTATTCTAATAATTGTCTGTTGTTTTGTACAGTTACATCACTTTATCTGCTATGCTATCCTTGGGTTTCTATCTCTTTTCATGTACACTTTAAAGGAGAAAAAAAATAGGCATTATGCAAATCTATCACATTTCTCAATTTCAAGTTCTTCTTCAGCAACAGCATAAATTCTCAATGCCAGCAAGCCATTTCTCTGGAGATTGCAGTTTTTTCTCATTTTTTCAAAGACTCCTCTTCCAGTAAATGCATTTTAAATGGCCAAAATTTTCAAATCCTCTCTGTAGGAAAAGGTCTTGAGTGATACATCTCTGTTATCCTGTTACATCTTTGTTTCAAGGCCTGGGAGAGCTCTGCTCAGTGCCAAGTAGAGCCTGCATATGCGCCATGCAGCTTCTCCAACCCCACTGCACTCTTCCAAAAGAAACCTTCAATATCTCTGCTGTCTGCAGAGTCACAAACATATACCTGCAATTACCCTCCATTAGCCAGATTTCTCCTCAGCCTTGTATTTTAGCACCTCAAGCTTACACTGGGATATTGAATAGACAGGTTATATTGATTTACCAGTGGAGTTACCATTTTGTCCAGCTCATCTGTAGACTTTGAATTTTGCATATGCCTATCTCTATGTTCCACCACTATGCCAAAGTCTTATAGGACATCAAGCCTGTAAGCTTTTGGTCTCTCCAAGACAAAGCAATAAAATAAACAAAATAGGCTAGCAGGCTTGGAAAAGTGGTTCATTGCAACTTAGTATTTCTTTCACCTTCCCCCACTCCCAAAGTAAAATGAGGTATGACCTTCACCAGCATAGGTTACATGGAGCTTCTTGTGACTCATTTTCTAACCATGAGTAACAGAGGTGGGGGATCTCACAGAAAAATACAGGAATGATTCCTCTTTTTGAAAGTTAGTAGTCATACTCCTCTAGATATCAGAAATCCAAGTATCCAACTAGAAATTTAAGGCAGTAAACATTCAAAGCCACAGAAGAGGATGTGACACTTGTTCTCACCTCACAGCAAAGCAATGCAGTCTCAGCTGACAAAGCTTAAGGGTGCTACCACAGTAAGAAAGCTCTGAATCTCAAATGGTGGCTTGTCACTTTTCTTAAGCAACAATAAAGAAAATCATGACAAAACATGAAAGCAGCAGCTACAGATCAGTATTTCTGTCCTCTTCAATTGTAAAATAAAGTCAGAAGTAATTTAGAATTAGAAACAATAGATAGCACTACCCCTGTCACTAGGAGATACTGATAGAGAAACAAGCTCTACTTTCTAAAAGAGAATGTGAAATGCAAAAAAAAAACCAAACTACATGCAGAATACAAGAAACAAAGACAAAAAGTTGCAGTTTCTCATGTTATAGAACAGAAAAAGTTAATATAGCAACTCTGTTTGGGATCCTTAAGAAAGGTTTCTAAATAGTCCAGCTAACACTTAAATTCCTTTGTGATTAAACTATTTACAAGAGACTAGACTTAGAGTACAGAAAGTTAAGATGGAACATTAATTCTCTTTGTAATAATTATGAAATTATGTACTTCCTTCTACAAGAACAATAAATCTTTTTAGCATCTATTTCCTGAAGATGTTTAGTCTTCATGTTTTCACTGTTAAGCACAAACGTTATTCACACATACTTAAGTAACTACAAATATTTTTACTCATTTTACATGCTCTCTCAATCTTAGTAACATAGCTTGTAATAACATTAAAGAAACAGTATCTTTCTCTCTTCCATTGAGCTCCTTATTCTATTCATCATGGAAATGAGATGGAGGAGTAGGTGGTGTAGTTTGCTTCTTTCTACTATTATATCATGGTAAAAAATTGGGGAGGGCAAGTAAAGTAGCAGTTGCACACAACCAAAGAAGTTTGTTTTTATCAGCATTTGACTTTCTCTACAGAGAAGATGCAAACAGGAACACTATCAAAACACTACATTAATTCAAAATCAAATGTATTTTTGTACAGAATCCAAAGTTTATGGACACAAGTGCTTTAGCATTACACCAGACTAAGTCTCATATTTTCCCCAGAAAGTTTAATATATGCAGATATCTTTCTATAAAAGCTTTGAACTGGGCTATTGGAAATGCTGAGCCTTTCTCTCAGTTCAGACCAAATTACAGATGCCTATGACCCTAACCCCAAAGTTACAAGTGTATCTATCTTTTAAGGTACTGAAAATGCCAATATCAATTATCTGTATCTATATCATAGCATCTAAGAGCTATCCATCGATTCACAGGACACAACTTCACCAATGTTACAGAAGAAAACCAGAAAAGCCAGACATCCTCATATTTGAAATGCAACTGTCCCCATTTCTCTCATGAGCAGCACAGAAATGCAGTAACTGCTACAAACACAAGAGGGAACACAGCTTCTACCACATCTCCTAAAAGCACACAACACTCATTCTCCCAGGGCATTTAATGGCCATGAACTGACTCCTTCAAGGAAGTCTGGCCCTCCTGCAAGCACTAACCTAACCCTGTTTCTTGTCTACTCATCCTGTGTTTTCTAGCAGCTATTTAATTTCAGGCACAGTGTAAGCCACTTCCCCTGACAAAGTCTGAGTAACTTGCCTATAACACAGACACATCCAGCAAAACAAGAGCAGGTTTGATGCACACTAGACTTTTTTAAAAGCCAAAATAATAATCATACTAGTAATTTACAATTAGTTTCTAGATTATTTTTCAGCAAATGGCAGAGCTCAGATTACCACATCCACCTGAACACACACACCTGCTTACTATCAACCTTACTTCTTGTCAGTTTCAATCCAGCTTGATATCCCACATACTTGCTATATTTATAACACACAGTAAACTTCTGGTCTGTCTTGACTAGCTTTTCTTTATTATTTATTCCTTTTCTTTAATATTCAAGTACCCTTTTTTTGACCCAGCTGCATCTTTGAGATTACTTTGAAGACAAACTTGGCAACCTGTGTTTCATAAAAATGATGAAAAGATGGAATTTCAACCTAGATATTATGCAGGTATAAGAAAGCTAAATGCTAGCCTCTAAAGAAGCTGCATGCATGAATTGATGGGAATAAAGGGCAAACTGCTTACTGAAAACCTGAAGTAGGACTGATCATATAAAAGATAAGTGGGATATATAAACACATGTGATACCCAAACTAATCCATCTGGGATAAAAAGACCAACTCACTGATAGGACTTCAAGGTAGCATTAGGTAAATGACTGAGAAAATCATTCTGGGTTTAGCCTGGGATCAAACAGCATGTAACTCTCAGCATGCCTGATTGCATCTGTATGTTTTCAGACACAATAGGAACCAACTGTAAAAATGAACAACTTGCTTATTATGAATTTTACAAATTTTAAAAAACACTGAACATCCTATTCAACTGCAAAAGGCCCTTGGGCTAAATAGAGAAAATAGGAGTCCAGATTAAATTCTTAATTGGAAACTAATAAGGAAGTTTGGTAAAACTTTTAAACTTCCTAATCACTTTTGCAAGTTTTTTTATGTATTACAGCATCTTCTAGAGCAGGCTCTAGAGAATAAGAGAATGGTATACCCACAGAGGACAGGAAATACTGAGACATCAAGTTCTGCTGTTGAACAGGGAAAGAAAAAGGCAAGCTAGTCCCAAAATAATACATAAGAAGAGATTAATTCAGTGCTCTCATAGGGACACTAAACCCAAGAGCTGCTAGGACAAATAAAAGAAAGAAATAATGCAAATTTTACTTACTAAAATACAAATCCATAGCTTCTAACTTATGAAACTCATTAAGAAGACACAGATAGCTCGAGATTTCTTTCACAGCAAATCTCTGTAGATGCAGTTAGGACCAAAACCTGCATATTGTAGGATTCACTCTTCTTGAGCTCTATGTTTTATGCAAAGAAAGAAGAAAAAGAAGACGGCATAGGGGAAAACTTCAAGCTACCAAGCACTGTGTTACCAAAACATCTAAAAAATAAATCTGACATAATGCTGCAATAGAAACCTACAGTAATTTCCAAAGGTTTTGTTTCAATGAAGAACTAATATTAACACTATTAACAATAGCTTTTAGGGTTAGCTTCAGCCTAAAGAGCAGATATTTCATGTAATAGGGGACCACATATATTTGTCATAATTCTCTTTGGGCTACTACACACAACATAAAGCCTGCACAATTCCAATGCTTACTCCATAAGGTCAAACAGCTTTCAGATACCTTTGAGAGCCAGGACCAGGGTAAGCACAGAAACAAAAACAACACATACATGTATAATGCATAATTGTCAAGAATTACTTCCAAAGGAAAAAGCAATTACAACCAACTACCTTACCTGAGCTTAGCTTATCAAGGCACTGTCTTCAAGAAACTCATGCTGATTGCTTCTGATTTTTAATCCTCTTCCCTGAAATTTTCAATTTTCTACAAATCTTACTCTCTCCCTCTCAAACAGACAGCACTGAATTTAGCAGAAACAGTCTGAAACTGCCACACTTCTGGTTGCCACTCCTCCCTCCTTGAGGAAGGCACCACCCCCACAGCAAGGGCACCAAAAAAGAAAAAGAGCTAATTCTCAGCACCTGCTGCTCAACACAAATGAGCACTGGTATCAACACAAACTAGAACACCTGGCTGAGACCGGTAACAGCCAGAACATCATTTGTTTCTGCTGCCCAGCACTAACACCACAACAACCCAGTCAAGAGAGCAACCTCCCCAGCAACGCACAACAAAGTTCATCATCTGCCTTCTACTCTTGCTTCCCATTCTTCCCACAAAGCCAGGGGACAGGGATCTCAGGATGCTCAAGTAATATAACTTGGATTTAATGTTAGTATGTTCCTTTTAAGCACAGATGAATCATAATCCCTGAAGGTTATGGTTTTCCATACTTGCAAGACTGCTCCTGATGGGATTTGATCTTGCAAGAGCATAGCTGATCACCATTAAACAAATACAAAAAACACATAATCAAGTAGATGAATGTATACAAATAAACTATTTCCTACACTCTGAAGGGACTTGGTACTATGCCTAGAGAATGGCACAGTTTTATTTCTTAACCTAAAATTTAAGCAAAGCATTCAAAACCAAATTTTCCCATCCTCCTGGAGTACTGATTATCTAAGTCCAGCTGCTTCACTATTTGTGTTGTTTTCTGCTGCCAATCTTCTCCAGCCATGTTCACTTTATGAGAGCACCTAATCTGCCCCACTGAGTCTGATTACAGACTAGACACGGCTAACTATAGACTGGTGTCATCCTGTTGGCAACAAAATAAATCATTTCTCAGAGAGCCCTTTACAAGGCAGCTCTGTATTCCCAAGCACGTTGGTAAATAAAACAAGCCTGGAAATCACAGATAGATGGATGTTAGTGCTGGGGTGCTGCAAATGCTTTTCCTTTCAATGACTGCTCACTCCATCAATGACTGCATAGCTTCACTTTTGCGTCTCTTACATACTGGTTTCTCTGCCACAAACATTCTGGTTAACTAGGAAGAGAGAGAAAAAACCCAAATCCTACCTGAGTCTTCACATTCAATCAGCCAAAGCATGGTATATGTGCAGAGTAAACATTTCAGACATATCAGAAAGGGCAATGATTTACTTAATGAATTGTGAAACAGATCTCTGCTTACTCACAGGACTTTCATCTCAAAGGGAGAATTCTGGTCCTACATGTCAAGCCTTGCAAGACTCAGACTCTTGGACACAGATTAGAGGCCTAACAACTCGATTTATTCATTTTCCTAAGGAGTTGTGTGGTGGTTTTAAAGTCGTAAAGACATTAGAGTGTCTGAATGCTCATGTCTCCCAGAAGGAAAGTAATTTTCCATTTCTAGGATGAAAATGGTACTCTAAGTGGTATGTTCTCTCACTTTGATGAAGAAAGACAATTTCTGTACAGGTTGTCCTGACTGGAAGGATATGAAGGATGGAGTAGCTAACTAACAAACACATCTGGTAAAGAGACAGACAGCATCAGTAATTCATTTTTCTGCTCCTTACACTTCACTGCTGCTACCAGCAAAAATCAAGCTGAGCTGAATGGATGAAGGAGCAGAAAGCAACAATTGATCACCTTTATAAAGTTTTCTTCATAAAAAAAAATCTCATACTAAAGTATTATTGATAGAGGACACAAAAAACACTGTCAGGAATCAGCCAAACAATTTAAAAAGACCATCTGAAGAAAAGGTAGACATTTAATTCTGAGAACATTTTCTCGCTGAACTAACATTCTGAATAGAGAATTGATATTGAGATGAGCCACTGTTTCACATATGTTTGAAAAAATATTTAAAACTATAATTGTGAATTAAGTATTTTGTCCACTGCTGCAGCAAAATCTGAGAAGTATATTGGATAGTGTATTATTTATTCTCAGAAGTAAGGATATCGAACACACACAACATAAGCAGTCCAAGAGTTTTCTTGGAGCTCATCACTGTGCCAAGATAGAAAGGGCTTCTGGGTACCCACAGCTCAAAAAAAAAAAGGTCAAAACTTGCTGGTTTTATAGGGGCACAGCACCCTCTGACACTGGGATGAACATGCAAGACAGCTGGCCTGTAAGCAATGGAGACTTGCCTTCTGCTAAGGGCATTAATTATGGCATCCAGGACAAAAACTAACTCCCAGACACATACCTAGAATTTCCTGTGCAGTTTCAGATAGATACTGTTCTTCTCTTTCTGTTCTTAATGGTGGCTATGTTAAATGGCTGCTGCATTCTACCCCGCCATAGTAAAGATAAAGAAAAAATCCAGCAACAGAAAAACTGGCACATACCAGTGTATAGTTCAAATATCCGGTTGCACAGTGTTTGGAACGATTTCAAAGAAAAGGGACAAGGCAGGGAGTAGTATCAAAATTAAATATTTCATTTCTCTATTCTGGGCTAATCCTTAAAATAATCCATAATGTGTCTGGTAGTAATTTAAATTCTCATCTCAGCAACAAAAGGGTCCTACATTCACCCTAGGGAGAGAGGTGCTGGAAGCCAATCTAAGCATGAGAGAAGCAATTTACCCAAAGCACCTTATGCTTGGAGTAATCTGGAAAGCACAGAGATTGAGGCATCAGCTCAAAACTGACATAAATTAGAGCAATGCCAATTGAGCCTGAAGGGAGAAACATAACAGCTTCATCTTCCACTGTCCCAAAATCCAGCAGTGTACTTCTGGTCTTGCACTCCAGAGAGGATGATCGGGGTGGGACATCTATTCAGCAAGGAGCAAAAGAGCCCTGCAGACAAAATACAGCTCAGGTTTCACAGTAACCCGGCCTGGCTACAGCAGTGGCAGGCCAACTTGTCACAAAAGACAGCTGTGTCACCAGCTGTTATGTACCAGAGGCCAGGGACATTGTTCTAGGATACTTCATCCATCTTAAGACATATCAGCAACATCTATGCTGTCTATTTACTCTACAGCAGAGCATTTAAAATACAAAAAAAGAAGAGAAGGATAGTTTGCCTCCTAATATCTGTTTAGCAGTAACCACGTTTTACTACAACTCTTTGCCATACCTGGCCAGAGCTGAAGTTGTCTCTTTTTAGGTCTGATACTCTCTGGCAGTTGCTTTGCTGTTTTCTTCATGTGGCAGGCATCACTCAAGATGATTTTAGAAAATGCTTTGTTCATTTGTTTTGCTTTCATTTGTAAGTCTTCAGGTTAAGTGAAAGGCTAAGTACAGATTCAAGCATGCAGTCTGTATCTATTTAAATATATGTCAAAATTTTGAAATGCTACCATACCAAAATACTTCCATCAAATCCCTTATCCATAGGAAAGAAATACAAGGAGAACTGGCTTGAGGTCAAATTTCACAGCTATTAAATAAGCACAGCTCCCACTGACAGCTGCATTCTCTGTCATTTTATTACATTTCCATGGATGCTGAGAAAACAATATATTTGCCTAGCAATTTACATATCAAACTAAAGGAAGAAAGCTAAATAAAAGTGGTTAAAAGAAATACAACAGTAATCAGATCATTGGTTAGAATTTCTAGATCATTAGTTAGAAAAGTATAATTTGCCTCCTTTTATGCCATCAGAGGACTCAATCCCATTGTACCAATTCTGCCCCCTTCCCTGGTGGGGTCTGCTGAGCTGTGCTTCGAGGGGTGAAGAACACCAGTCCAGCAGTGACTGCTGTCCGATGGACACAGATTCCAGCTCAGCACTGCACTTGGGAACAACGTGACTTTTGTTGTTGTTACTAAGTTAGGTGTTTCAGTGACAGCGTTCAGGAAACTTTATTGGATGACAAGTCATCCAGTGGAATAAACACTGTTGTCCTGTACCAACCGATTACAGAATACTCATCATTCTTCTCTTTCATGTGGTGGAACTCAATACTACCTGGCAGGCTTTGCATGCTCTTCTGCTTGTCTTTTTCTGTCACATTGTTTAATTAAGATTATTAACTCCTGTGTTAGACTGAAAAATTACAATCACAAAGAAAAGAGTGACCAGATGTATTTAAACTATTTTTTTGACTATGACTGGCACAAGATTTTTGATAGCCATACAACTAATTTGTAGGCTACCCAAAATAAATTGCATTTTATTGATAAACTATATCATAATTTTAAAATATTTTACTTCATATTTGAAATTCATTCCTACACAGGCACAGGAATGTTATTGGAAAACAAAGGACTACTTCTGAGATTCAGTTGATGAGGTGTTGTTTGTGCTTTTCTTTAAAAAACAAACAAAGAGGAAAAAAAAGACAACAGCTCTGTCATGCCCTGGATAAGCTACACTTAAACTTCATAGAGGAAAACAAAGGCAGAAACTAGGGGAAATACAGAACTGGCATCTTTTCACTTGTTCTCCCAGCATTTTTGTCATTTCTCATTTTTCTGGTCTAAGATTTTCTCAAACTGCCCAAAGCTTTGTGCAGTTGACGTACTTGCAGCTGCCCTCCTCTCACTGCCCAGAGGAGACATTCAATGAAACAATTTAGATAGACTTTGTTACATTTTATTTCCTCAGTCTAAAACAACACACAACTACACTTCAAGCTTTCATTTTTTTTTCCCTCAGTGCTGAATTAATAGAACTTGTAAACAGAAAACTCCAAAAACTGAGGAAGAAATGCATGTAGACAGCAAAATGAACCAAGAGACTGTCACTTCACCTCCAGTGACCATCCTTTTAATCCTTATAAAATATTCTCATCCTAATCCCTCATACCTATCTCCTTCCATTATCCCTGGCTGTCATTACAGGAACTACCCAGTCTTTCTTCCCACAAAACTAATTTCCACCATTAGCATTCTCTAGCAAAAATATTCTGTTCCCAAATCTTTTCCAGTTCCCCAGCATCTTGCTATGTTTGAGGCAGACATTTCCTAAAATACTTTTATCTATTCCACTATAAAAACAAAACAGCAACAAAAAACCCCAAACCAAACACACCAAACCAAAAAACAAACACACAACCAACCACAAAAACAACAACAAAAAACCACCCCAAACACCAACAACCTTATTTCAGCCAGAAGCACCATACTTTTTAGTTGTAAAGAAAGTAAATAAACCTCCTGCATTCCATGTGAAGAACAACACTGCATTTTAGATTAAGGCAGAAAACTATTACTACAAGAATGAAGAGGAAGAAATATTTCAGTATATGGCAATACATAATCCTAACCAGATCATTAAGTAATTCTTAATGGTGGGGTACTACAACTAAGCTGAAGAAGGGAAACTGGGCTAGTGAGCAGTTACCAGCACACAAAAGTGCTTCTGCATTTGGGGACAGAGGCACAGGGGAAACAGAGGGAATCTTGCCAAAAATTCTTCAAAGAAAGAATTCAAATTCAAACCATAACTCAAAGCAGGACATTTAATAAAACCACCAATGTGTTCTGGTTTTAATAATAATGCAGAGTTAATACTGAAGACCTTAACTGAGGTTAATTTCTTGATCTGAACCTTCTGTTTCAGTGAAGTCACCAACTCTGACCAGCAAACTGCCCTGCAGAGTGAAATTCAGAGCACACATCCAAGGAGACAGCTCTTCCACTACGTCCTACTTCCATGAATGAAAAATAGAGCTGCAAAACACCAAGTTCCAGCTCAGAGCAGCACAGAAGTGTGCCAATGCAGAGCTTAACATAATGCTGACACAGATGACAACTTTCAAGCTTTGTTTTTCCAGATTAAGGTAATTTCAAAATCTACAAATATAGATGCTAATCTAAATTCCTTCCAACTCAGTGTTTATTTAGTTCCAATGTAATCTAACTTCTGGCAGTCACATACAAAGGAAGATTTTATGCCTTATCCCTTAAGCAAAGAGTGATTAAGAAGCACCAAAATTCTAAAGGAACTGAGAAATATCTTACCTATTTCATCTGCAAAAATGACTGTAAGCTATTTCTTATGACATCGAATTAAACATTAATATTCCTTAATGTTACTCTTAACATTAAGAATCCTCGCATGTTAAATATTAAATCCACAACTAAAAGTAAGATTGGAAAATTACTTGCAAAAACTGTTAGAGAACCATGCCCTGTAATAATATGGATTTGAAGTTGAATTCAGTTGCTATTATCAGTTGCTCACTGTCCCACTGAGCCAGAAGGAGATATGCATACTCTGACTCAAAACATTTCCAAACCCATGCCAGAGAGACACAAGGTAGTTCAACCGGACACAACAGGAAAAAGTGTTCATTCTTTATAAGCACAGCAGCAGAAGCTTCTATAAGAATACTTATTTCTGCCTTTTGCTTTGACAGGTACCTCTGGCCACAACCTGTTTTCTCCCTTGGCTGCCCTTTTGGCACAAGTTTTAATATGTCCATTTATACAAGAGCACTCAGTTCTATGCTTCCCCCCCCCACCCCAACTTCAATAATGTGACTAATGCATGTACATAGGCCAGTAAGAATGGCAGTAATTTATGAAGTAAAGCTGCTATTTTCAAATACCATATTCTGTAGCAATTTAGCATACCAAGTACAAATAAAAACATTCTTGAAAACTGAAGGTTGAAAGTATTATATTGATTTATTTTGAATTTTTAGGTTGACATTTAAAGTTTTAGATTTGGCGGCTCAAGGTACAACACAGTCTCAAGCTCACACAAACACCCATCTTTACTTGAGCCATTAAGTGCTTCCCTGGGCAATTCAGCCCAGAAATTTCTATTTCCCTATGCTTCCCATGTGCTAATGAGATGTTAAGCTGGTAATGCTGTAGCCACAATGGTTCAGTTACAGACAAGGCAAGGCTTGCAGGCCAGGACAGCACCCACACTACCACAGGCTGCACAGCCTGTGCAAACAGAGTTTGCTTCATTGCACACGATGGTCACAGAATCACAGAAAGGTTCGGGTTACAAGTGACCTCAAAGATCATCTTCTTCCATGATTCCATGGGCAGGAATACCTTCCTTTAGACCAGGTGGCTCAAAATCCTGTGCAATCTGGCCTTGAAACCTTCCAGGGATGGGACAGCCACAGATTTTCTGGGCAATATATTCCAGCATCTTACCAACCTCATAGTAAAGAATATTTTCCTAAAATCTAATCTACATCTGCCCACTTTCAGTGTTAAACTCATTACCCCTTGTCCTGCCACTCCATGTCCCAAGGCTCCCTCTCCAGCTCTCTTGCAGCACCCTCAGGTTCCTGTAAAAGTTTCCCTGGAAGCCTTCTCTTCTCCAGGCTAAACAACCCTACCTTTCTCAACCTGTCTTTATAGGAGAGGTGCTCCAGCCCTCTGACTATCTTTGTGGCCTCCTCTGGACTTGTTCCAACAGGTCCACATCCTTCTGCTGAGACTTCAGAGCTGATGCAGCACTGCAGGTGGGTCTCACCAGAGCAGAGGGGCAGAATCCCTTCCCTTGACCTGCTGCCCATGGTGCTTTGGATGCAGCCAGGGTATGCTTGGCTTCCTCTGTGTCCTTCTCTCTGCCCTAAGGATATTCCAATAAACAGAAAAAAATGCAACCCCTGCTACAGATCTCAGCTTTCCCCTTACTTAGAAGTGAAAAACTAAATATTTCATGATGAAAAAACAGTATCAGAAAATTGGCATAAAACATATTTCAAACCCACAAATTTTGGATCATACGCTGTTCGTACATTTTTAAAGCAAAGCCAGAGACAGACTAGAAAGTTCCTAAAATGTTGCATTTATAGACAAAGTCTCTGTAGAAAAACTAATGGGCTTCCAACATGTTTCTTTGGTAAACGGGTAAACTAAATTAGAATTTTGGGTTTGGCTTTTTTTTTTTCTTTGTCATTGTTTTTAATTAAGTTGGTCCCTTGCCTGGAGCAGCCAGAGTTGTTTACCCACAATGGCCGTGAGATTCCCCGTGCTTGATGGTTTAATTATCTCCTCATTGCCTGGTAATTCTTTTAAGGCTTTTTTCTTTTCTTTTTTTTCAATGTGGCACAACAAACAAGAATCATCATCTTTCTCTGTTCAGTCTTATAAACTTACTTACACTGTCCCCTTCTTCACATATGATGACTTAAATTGATGGATTAAGGCAGTGTCTATTTTCAAGACAGCATAAATCATTTAGTTTAATTTTTGAGTCACCTGAGCCACTGCAGTCCATGACCTGTCCGAACACCTGCTGCCTACAAACATTACAGGATCTGAGTTTTGTTTATTTGTTTGGTTGCATCATCTGTCAGATGCAGAAAATTCTACTGAGAAGAGCATGGCAAGTTCCATGCACCTCCCACCTCAACACTGTCTGATTCTGTTAGTGGTCTGGCTGTGATGAGAACTAGGTCTGAAAGCTATGAATATCCTTCACTGGGCTAGAATGGGAGCAACACTATTTGGACAGAAATAGAACAAGCTGAAAGATAACCATCCATGAAGAAAAAGGAAAATCCAGTATTGCTGACAAGCGGGCGAGTCAGCTGTAGTATGACAGAGACTTTACAAGTTTTTGACACTAACAAACATTTCTCATTAAGTTAAAAAAACCCCAACTATATGCACCTTTCATTAAAAAACAAAACCCAGAGTGTCAATAGTAAGCAAGAATAGAATTGACTGTAGTCTAAAGAGGCAGCCAGCTTATCTCCTCATAGACACAGAAATACTCTAAACACAAACAGAAGCAAAACAAACTTTCATGTAAGATGGAAAGTAGCCAAGCACACAAACACTTATCTTCATTATTAAAGATTCAGGAAAGCTGCAGCACTGAGACTGGTTATGGAATACTCCTTTTCCCAGCTGGTAGGCAAATATCTATCAACCCCCATGTTTTTATGGCTTCCCAGAGGTGCCCTCTTTTACAGACACCAGTTGTCCTGCAATTCCCCTATTGCCATTCAACAGAGGCACATCTTACATTGTCTGTTCAAGGATTCAAAATTCCAGTCTACCCCTCAGCCCAATGAGTGTTTCCAAGGTGAGGCCTTCACTTCCTACCAAAATACCAGCACACTTGGGTTTCTCTTACTGTCTTGTCCCTTCTGTGCATTTCCAGAATTGACATAAGAGAGGCCAAATTACTGCTAAGTTTTAAAATTTCATTTTTAATTTAAGATTTTATTTATTTTTAGTAAACAAAATCCAAAAGCCAATATCTTCCAAAGTACTTCCTTGAGCTGCAGCAAACCTACAGCACTGCAAATGGGGTCAGAATCTGCTCCCATCACTTAGGGGAGGTGAGAGATGTGTGACATTGCTGACTTCACAACAAAGGCTCTTTTGAATTATTTACTACAGCAGAACTAACAAATCATCTGGGTGTAAAGCTGCAACACTGTTCCAAATACAGAAATAAAAAACTAGGGTCAAAACTGACAGGCTGGTATTGCCTTTTAAAATTGCTTAAAAATATATCTTCTTGCACTTCATAGTTCAATTTCCAAAAAAGTATTTCTACCTTAACCTTCAAACTTCAGTAGGAGACATTGCTCTTCCAGACCCCAAAAATAGATTCTCAAAGCTGATGTTTTTCAGAACTTAGCAAGCATCTGCAAAGAGTAATTCCCACATACATGGACTAGATCTTAATCAGTATTTTATTTAAAATAGGCAAAATGTTTTATGTTTGTTTTACAGCATTTCGGCCCTCCCACTATCCCCCCACCTGGAACAGTTCATGAGGATAAAGGTAGCTCTTCTTTTTCTAAAAGGGTAAAAAAAAAAGTCCCAAAAAACAAAGAGAAGCCATAAACATCAGATGCTTCAGGTAAAATTCACAAGCATGTAATTATTTTAACATACCAAAATTGATTGTTAAGGTAATTTCAGAGCACTGAAAATGAGTAATCATCATTTTTCTTTGGAAAAAGAGTAGAGTTTTTCTATATTTTACTCTTGATATAAATCTTAATAAATATTCATAGATAACTCTAGGACACCTCATTAACAAGCTGTTCAACAAGTAGAGCAAGTGCTGAATAGGTGTTTAAAATAATTGTTATAAATGTATCTTCACAGAGCAACATGGAAACAACTGTATCATGTTTTCTAGTGAAATATCAGATTTATTTAAATATGGTAGCCAACAAGAGCTACCACCTGGAAGAAAGCTCCAAGGTTTTGGTTCTAGTAGAAAAAACAAATGGAGAACTCCAGATGGGTTGACTTCCTTTTGTCCCCACTGTTCAGGTAAGAAGTGACTCATTCCCAGCACCTTTGGAGACTGTTTGCTTTGCTTGAGCTAGGGTTCACCACTTTGCTTCCCAGATCAGCATCAGTAATTCCTTCAGTTTTCACCCACAGGTTATAAAACACAGCCCAGACTGGACCAAAGGATTTAGTTTTCCTTATAATCATGGTTGGAGGTGAGATCTTTGCACATCAGATCAGACAGTTTATTTCTGGAATACTTTTTATACAGGCCTAAAATAAGCTACCATTTAATCTTGCTTCAGTGTCTCTATTTCTTTCACCCTATGACTCAGCCAGTGACTTTTCACATTCTGCTTTTGTCAGGGATCTGCTCTGTCAGGTTCCCACACATCTTTAGATCAATCTTCAGCTGCAAATTGTAGGACAACTCCTATTAACATTAATATGGGCATCCACAACCTTTCCTTTTTGATAAACTGGTGCTTAGCATTCTTTTACTTTTGTGTAAGATTACCAGTTTGCCATTCAATTAACACCAGTCAAAACAAACAAACAAAACCAGCTGTGAATGCTGAACCAGAACAATTCAAACTGAGACATGGTATCTGCATTTACAGTTGGAGTTCGAGCAACAACTAAGATTCAGAGCTGTCAAGGAGAATTTATGCCAGGTTTTCTTTGCTAAAACCATGAATGATAAAAGTTAAAGCTGAACTTTCTAAAGACTACATGAACATAGAGGGTCACTGCAGGACCCATACATACATTTAGGAAGCTGCAAGCCCAGGTTTACTTAACTATCTTCATTTTCTGCTGGTAAATCTTTCACATTATCTCCAAAATACTGATATGACAGATACCAATGGTACTGAACATTTTCTTCAGTGAAAAGCATAATAGTATGAACAAAGAGCAAGGAGGGGGAAGTGTTTCCTCACTAAATACTCCCACTGCTTCATACTACTTTCGTGTCTTCTGCTTAAAAGAAGTCATTATCAAAAGCTGGAATTTTATAAAATGTTCATTCTTTAAACATTCAGCATATCATGACTTATACCTTATGTATGTACAGTCTTCATTTACCATCAGATTAATTACTGATCAATTTTAATGCAAGGTACTAAATCTATTTCTCTGTATATTTTGACAGCCTAAATTCATTTAATAACCTCAGCATGTGGACAGCTTGGCTTTTTGCAGTACACAGTTCCAAAGAAGCTACTGTGACCAGGCTTTCCATTTTGTCAGAGAAAGAAACTCCAGTTTATAAAAATGTAAAGCTTTCATGGTGTTGCATCAAACTTTCACTTGCAAATACATAACAAAGCAGTTCAGGAACTCTGCACACAACCTTTACAGGCTGGGTCCTCTGATCCCTCTTGCTTTTCATGCACTGCTTTAGTAGGGAAATCTATCTCTAGGCTATTGCATCTTGATGGCACAGAAACTGATTACATAAACTGATAAAGGTTTCTGTAAATGTTATTTTCTCCACCCTGATCAGAATTTTTGTATTATCAGGCATTGCTGAAGGAAAACTTTGAAAGGACTCCAAACTTCACTAACAAAGGATGTACTTAGCTCACAGACAACAGTTCTAACTCCTACTGTCACTTAAGCTCCCTTGCAACACTTGAAGAACATGGAGATGCATTTGAGCTTTTTAAGACTCACACATCCTACCATTTTTAAGATGACTTATATCCAGAGCAGCTGAAGGTGGGGGGTATATATATATATGTTCACATACATACACATTCTCTAGGAGAAAGACAGTAAACTCCAGCAGTACATGCAATTTGACATCAGATTATGTACCATTCCAGTATTTTTATCTTAAAAACAATACATGCATACCAGGTCATGCTAGATAAATTATAAATGGCTATAATACAGGTATAAAAGGTTAAAATGAAGTCTCACCCATCATTGTTTCATCAGTTGACAGCTTCCATCCTACAGTTAAAAATATACATCTCACATAACATTTTCAACAGCGTGTGGTTTCCCTAACCAATAACTACAAACACAAGTCAGCTGACCACAATGAAAGCGTAGACTGATTTTTCAGTATACCAGCTATCTTACAGTAAGCGCTCAGACATATTCCTTGACTCAAACAAGGTAAAGTCAAGAAAAATTAAGACCATGAAAAATAAGTGACCTCATATCTAAGGAGAGACTATGCAGTAAAAATACTCTTATCTACAAAATGAGCCATAAATGTGGGAGCTTCTATTGGGTTCATAAAGAATCCCAAATGTTTTTAAATTTCTTCATATTTTACACTGCCACCTAGTGTAGGCTGTATTGATACATTCCAAGCTTCCAACTACTGCCACCTGTGGTATCCAAAACCAAAACAACTTCCATAAAAACAGCAGTCATCACTTTTGTTTGCCTTACCTGGAAACTATCAGTTCGTAGTAGAAAATGTGGATGCTAGACAGCTGAAACAAAATAGCAGAGCTTAAAGTAATCTGACACCAACAGCAGGAAAGCCAAAAAAAATTTCCTAGGGTTAAAAATATATAATTCGTAATTGTTGTAACTCTATGGCTAAACCATTATCAAATATGAATCATTTGTAAAAATGTTTAATGTAGATTCACTGAGTGAAAATTAATGCAAGTTAAGCATCTGTGCTTGTACAGAAACTACCAAACGAAACGAACAATATTTCTCAATTGCAGGTCTAAACTGAGAACACTTACTTCAATGTTTACTTTTTTTTCCCCGCCAGAGGCTTCTTCCTCATTTACATCCTTTGTCTTTATTGCAAGGTTCAATGGCTGGGCCACCATCTGATGATACTAGCCACAGTGCTCCTGTGGAAAGAGCTGCTGTGCAGGACTGCAGGGGAGTTTGCTTTACAACCCACTTTCCACACAGAGGCAACATTGTGGAATTCTCCTTTCCAACTAACCCAGAGAGGCTATGCCCCATGGCCATTCTACAAAAGCCACCCAAGTTCGGTGTCATGACAGGCAGTAACACACAAATTCCAGATACAGCAGAGCTCTATAGCTGCCTTTTGAAGGGGGGAAAAAAATACCCAACTCACACTCTTATTTGGCCAAAGCAAAAAGGCACTTCTCAACTTGTAGATTATTAATTTGAAAAATTAAAGATCTTCTCATCATTTGAAAGTATATTTTTAAAACTATAAAAATAGCAGACTGACGTTACTGTGAACATCAAATGCAGTATCTCCTACTCTGTATACTAAACCCCGTTCTCATTTACAGAATAAAATGGAATAACCAATAAAAATATTATCCTAAAATTATATCTCCATAGCAGAGAAAGTTATTTCATCTTAGAAAACAGTTTTACTGACAGCTGTTTTCTTTAGCCACTTACACAAAGGCAAAGCAAACAGAACCTTTTAACTGCTGCTACAGAAACACCGTACAACACCAGAGCAGAAACATTCTGCTTAATGCTCCATTTGCACAAAGGCAGAAGACACAAAACCACATTTAACACCTAGATTTTACACCCATTTGCATGTTTCTGAGCCATTTTCATAACAGAAATATTCACCCCAGGTTTAGTGCATCTTACTAGCATTGCTATAATACACTAAGATCACGCTTGATAACTAAACAAACAACACACAAACTTGATGGTACATGAACAACAGTTGTCAAAACACAATAAAAGGCTATTCCCCACAAGACTTTCTTCCTCTTAACTGTCCATTACATATCCACCTCCTATAATCATGTTAAAAACCAGGGTCTTCCTAGTGCCTCATGGTAAGAGATTTCACTCTATTTGCCAAAAGAGTGTTTTTCCAGCAAGAAACTCCCACTGGCAAGAGTACAGATAACAGAAAGAAAGAAATTGATACAATGGAAAGTGGTTTAGTTATTTATATATGTTAGGTTTAAGAGAAAGTTCTCCCCAGACTGACTTTACTGTTGTACTCGGGATAAATTTTCACTGGGGTCACGGGGTGAAATTTCATAGAAACAGGATACAAAACAAAGTAAAAGACATCCATCAAAAAAGCACAGATGGATTTGATTTTTAATGCCATAACACCCAGTAACAGAGCACAAACTCAGCCTGCCAAAGTGACCTTGATAAACAGCATCACATTAAACACTTTGACACGGTATTATGTCAAGTAAGCACCTTTAGCTTGTGTTTTCTTGTGTATTTTCATTAAATAGAGCCTGGTTCAACATTAAAAACAATCTAAAGGAACCTGTGGGGCAAATACACTGGCAAATAGGAAGAGGCTTAGTTTGCCAGACTGAGACAAAAAGGCTTTTAACATCCAAACCCAATTTTAAACCTCCTGTGCAGAGACAGAGCTAAAGCAACTGTAAACAGAATGCTCCTGCCCAGTCTCTTTGGATTCTGAATTCCAAATCCAGCATTTTGGATTCTAAAGAGTGGCAAGTTCTTTAGACCCTGGACCTATAACACTTGAGAAGCAGAAATAACTCTACAATTCTTAAAAGTCACACCACCGACACTGACACCAAACAATTCAAAACCCATTACTGAAACACAAAAACAAACTTTATCATTGTAAACTTAAAAAACCTACAGAATGAGCAGATACAGTTTCTTCTACTCACTCCCTCTCAAGGCAAATTAATAATCATACCATGTACAGCATAAGATGTCCACTTCACTTTTCAGTATGTTATTTCAGTATACTTTGCCAAAAAGATACACAAGATTTGGAAGACAGACAACGTCTCCTAACAGCAATTTTCATAGTAGAATGGATTGCTTAAATCTGATTTGCTCTTTGAGATTCTGTCCATATTTAGTTAATTTATGATGGCAGAAAAAATGGGGGGAAATCTTCCCCAAAAAGATCTGCTATCGACCTGGCCAAATCAACTGAATCTCCCTTTGTAGATTGTGGAGAAAATAGAATAGAGAATTCTACATCAATAGTTCATACTTTTTCTTCTCTTCTGGCAAGCAATAAAAGCATAGGCCTCCAAACAGCAGGAAACTGAAATCCACAAACCTCAAGCCCTCTTTAGAATTGTCAGCATGGATTTTGCATGAAGACAAGCAAGTCTTTTTAATTTAAATCCTGTATCACTGTGAAGACATTTCTGAGCTGAAGTCCAACACCAGTCTTCAACCTTGTGCAATCCAACTGGCCTTTAAGAGTTTGCCTCAGGTTTTCTGTAACATATCAACTATCCGGGACAGGAGAACCTGAGAAGCTAACTGACCAGATCCTTATGCAGCTGAGTTAAGGAAGAATTAGGCATTCCCCTTTAAAAAAACAACTTAAAAGACAGCAAGAGCAAAATCAGCAGTGACCGCTGCTAAATAAAGAGATGGAGAGCTACAGCAGCTCTCTTGTTAGAGGGCAGAAATGAGCTGAGGCACGGACTCCTTGTTCATCACAGCATGAAAAGGGTCCTGGTTTATTCCTCTTTACAGCTCGGCCATCCTGACTCCAGCCATTCACTGACTCTGCCTGCAGCAGCTCCTGCTGTAGGTTTCCCTTGCAGCCTCTGACTGCAGGTGTCAGTTTGCAGACTCTCACTGCAGGATTTTACCTGGCTAGACTGTGACTGCAGGTTCCAACAGCAGGCTCTGACTGCAGACCCAGACTGACCTCACAGCAGTGATTCTCTCTCCCCAGGAGCCTTCATCTTCACCCCCTCCCACTCGTGATCCTCCTCCTTCATCATCGCTCCCTTCACCAGCTAACCCACTCCCTTTTATCACACTTATCTTTATTGGATGCAGCTGTGACTCCTCAGGGGCAAGGCTGTATTGGGTAATTAACACAGCTGTTACTTAGCGGGGATGAAGTCATCTGTATTCCCTGCTACTACAATGGAGAACTCAGGACAAACTTGTAGTGAGATTACCAGGTTTGTAGGTGAAATCAGAAAGTGTGGGGAGGGCCCCTAAACCCAGGGAAAGTAGTAGACAAGACCCAAGGCCTGATGAGGCCAGGACTGCCAACTCATCCCAAATAAAGTTTCAGCCTTCCATCCAGCTCATGTTTTGACACTCAAAGAGAGACTTACAGGTAAATTAAAAAATCCAGGGGAAAATATTTCATAGAATTTGAGTTACATCAGCCCAGATTACTTCAAAGAAAGAATCCTTTCTCAAAAGTGTAATAAATAACATTCATCATTCATCAATTATAACAAAATATTAGTGTAATACAAGATATTTAATAAGCCAAGCAAAACTAGGCCTTCCTAAAAATTTCTATCAGCTAGAGCATTTGTCATACAGGAAGGGTTATGAAAATAAAAGTTAGGGAGAGACATGTAGCTAATTGCCCAAATGTTTAAGCATACTGCCTCAAGTCATCAAAAGTTCTGAAGAAACTTCAGTGCTGGGAGTAACTGTCCACTTTTGGATTTGTCTCAGTAAACGATCTTACTTCCTCCTGTAAATTTGTTACATAAATTCAAAAAGTATTGTTTTCAGATTTCTCTGCAGAAGCCATATGCTAAAAATAAATATCCATAACAAGCTAAATAATTCAGCGTACTGATCAATCCCACTATTTTGCCTCCAAAAATTCACAGTGAATTTAGGCCTAGGCCTATTCAAACAATTTCTTCACCTGCAGACTCTCCCACAGCCTCCACTCATTACTGTCAGCCAGCAGCACTGTCCTCTACAGGCTGACTTCGATGCTCCAGGCAGGTCTCCCACTCGTGGTTTTTGTTGGGGTTTTGGGTTCTTATTTTTTTTGTCTTCTTACAGTACAATAGACTTCCAATAGACTAAGCAGAGTATCAATCTTGCATTTTTGGCTCACAAAACCTTCACCTAACTAGAAATCTTTCAATCAGATCAGAAGATAAGGAGACTATAGATCATAAAGGAGGATCTGTAAGAGGCACCTGGATACACCTGCTCAAACTAATATACCTCAGGCTGAGGAAGACAGAATTCTTTGATCAAAATAAACTAAAGCAGCCTCACGGATAAGTGAGGCTCTGGAGAGAAAGAGAAACCAGAGCAAAAGAAGGATCAGCCGCACTTGCAAGGTTTGAGGAACCCATGAATAACTGGAACTTGAAGCTTCAGACAGTCCAAGAAAGCCAGCAAAAGAAAAGATGTATTTTAAAGAAAGATTTATCTTGAGTGCTGTAGAAACTGACAGGAAGGGGAAAAAAAAAGCAAAAACAGGGCTCTGAAGTAGTAACACTGCCACATGCTGCCACTAATGCCATCAGGGCTGTAAAAACCTCACAGGACTAATTGCTGCTCAGATTAATCTTGTGATTTGTATCCTAATTTTGGTGGAATTATCAATATGTGTGAAGTAAACAGCATTCAGTCCTGCATGGATAGATACAGTAATGAGGGCTTACATACACAAACGCCATCCAATATACAGGTTCACAGAAAAAAAAACTGAGATGCTGCAGGGCTTTAAAGCTAGCTCAAATTTAATCAAGTAAAATAAAAACAACATTGCAAATAATCAAGTGACTAGAAAACTGCCTTTTTAAAGACTGCTATCACACTTGCAAATACTTATCCAAACAGAAGTTTTGTTAGTAACCAATTATTTACATACTTTTTCTTTGATAGAGACCGAGAAAGAGACATTCTCTTCCCCATCATTCTTGCTATGTAGGCATCATTTACATACAGAGAGTGCCTGTAAGCCAGTAAAGACTGAAAATATTCTCATCTTTGAGATTGAAAGTCAGATTTAAATGGCATACGTATGGCCTGATTTTAGTGTATCTATTTTAACACATCATTAATGGGTAAATAAACAAGTAAATTTCTTCTGGCAAGGAAGATAAATGGAAACATAATTAGGCAGCAGATGAAAACACAGATCCACAAAGACTTAATCCTATTATTTCTATTTTGGATAAGGTACCGGGTTAGTTTTGGGGACCAAACTGGGAGTCCCAAGATCTGCCATCCATGCTTCAAAATCTCTGTGTCATTTCAGGAAAAGAAAATAGAGCTCTACTGGATTGTAAATCAGAAATTGAACATCATCCCCCACCCCCCACCCTTTTCTGGCTGATACAATTTCAAGTTACAACTCTGTTCAACTTAATTATCTGTAATACCTTTCTTGTGGTTTCCATTACATCTCGGCATACGCTGCTCTTTGCAAGATGGGGATGGGGATCCTATAGCTCGATTACTCCACCAAATTAACCCTTAGCGTCACCCACAGAAGTCGCTGCCTTCACCCAAGTATACCCAACTTTCGAACGCCACACAAAACCTTTGCAGAAAATGTCCCCTTGACCCCCCGATCCCCCTTCCGAAGGGCCACGGCCGCAACTACACAGGGGGCCCGGCACGGCGGCCAAGGCGGTATCCAGGCTCCCGGCGGCCAACGCCGCCGCCGTCGGGAGAAACTAGAGGAGATCCCCGGCGCGTCCTAGCTGGAAGCTGTCCTGGCAGCTCGGTCTCTCCACACTCCCGGAGATCCCCGGAGGGCGGCGGCGGGCCGGGCAGGGGTCTCTGGGGCGGCCGGGCCACCTTTCTTCCCTCAGCGCCGGCCCTAAGGGGGCGGGAGAGCGGCAGCCGCCCGCAGCGCACTCCAGCTCGGATCCCCCCTCGCCCAGCGGCGGCCGCGACTCCCGGCGAACGCGCCTTCTCCCGCTGCCAGGGCTGCGCGCCCGCCGGGCTGTAACCTTAAGAAACTTGATAAGGGAATAAAAGGGAGGGACTTTGCCGGAACCGATTCTCGGCTTCTAATCTCTCCTGACGCGCCGGAGCCCGCGGGGAAAACAAGGAAAGAAAACCCTGGTCAGCGGCGAGAGCCCCCGCACCCCTCCCGAGCGGCGGTACCTGTCCGGNCAGCCGCGCAGAGGTGACCCGCTACTGCTGCTGCTGGAGGAGGCGAGACCGACACTGGGGTGTGGGAGGGAGACGCCGGCGCTTGCCATTCACCTCCTGCCGCCCAGAGGGAGCCCGGCCTCCGCGGCCGCCTCTGCCGACTGCCGGGGGCCGGGAGGCGGTGGCGGGAGCTCGCCCGGCCCGAGGGGACGGTCGCTCCAGGCTGGGTTCGCTGCCGGGGAGCCCGGCGCCAGCTCGGCCCCGGCTGGCAAGCTGCACATCGGCACCTCCCGCGGCACTGTGGCTCAGGGGAACGCAGCAGGACCGGTGGGAAACGCTAATCCCTTCTCTGTCCCGCAGCTGGAAACCGAATCTCCCTAGAAGACAAGCAAGCGGCTTCTCGGAGTCGCCAGGCCGACTGCCTTCCAGCTTCAAAACTTTGGGGGGTGGACGATGAGGGATGCCTGCTCCTGTCAGGGAGGAAGGTGGGAGCGCTACACGTCGCCTCTGGCCGGTGCTACCGCTCCAGAAAGTACTAAAGGCATCCATAGACCCGGCCTTTGATCCATGGCATCTGAAAACTGGATTTGTATGTATGGCAAGAGAGGAATTAAGACAAATAATTTCTACAGCATTTTACTCACTTGATAATAATCTTCTTTTAATACAGGGGGGTTTTTTCTGCTTCTTTTGTAGTTAGATGAATTCTGGTATTTGAAGCTTCAATCAATCCTTTTGAGACTACTTGTGCATTATTGCAGGACACCGTCTGGGATTTGAACAGCATAACTCACTCCTACACCCTCATTCTCCAAGCAACTGAAGTTAATACAGATTAGATAGCTACATTAGCCTACTCAATATCATTTGTTTCAGGGTTGGATTTAGTGTTTCCTGTGTTGTAATAACTGCAGTCATCTACAAGGTACCAGCACAAAGCCTAAAAATGATCTGTGCAAAGCAAGACAGACTCAGCTTCGAGGGCTTGAAGTTAAAACAGAGATGCAGAGATAAAAGGCTGGGAGCAGAGACACAAAGATGGGAGCTAAACAAATAGCCTTATAACCTACTCGAAATTGAAAGGAAAACCCTGAGAAGGCACAAGAGATATTTGACCTTGTCCAAATACCTAAACAAAGTAATAGACAAAAATCTAGCTTGATGGAACTACCCACTTATATAAAGCTACTCATGCATAAATGTTTGCAGAATAAGGCTCGTATTAAACAAATCATCATAATGAAGTTAAACTACCTTTTCAATTCAGAGATTAGTCTTTGAATATCTCTCATGAACAATATTTTCTTTTCACAACAGGAGTTTCTTCACAATCTTCCTTGTTAAATTTTTAATGTTGCACAGTGTAGCACATAACAGAAAAGATTCTGCTGGCACAGGAATTGGTAGCAGTAGACTCAGGTTGTCACCAATGACAATCTAGATGGTGAACAGGGAACCTGCAAAACTTGGCTCTGTGCCATTCAATTGCATAGGTTGTTCCTTTCTCTGTGCTCCCTTAAGAACCAAATACTATGGAGGTTTAGTCTGTGGTTGCTTTTCAAATGAAAGCAATCCTAAACTCCTATATAAGTTCAGAACTGAGTACTGAGCCTGTAAAATTGATGTTCTGTTAGATTTGGAAGGAAATGCAATGACAGCTCCTGCCTCCTTTTTTCAGTAATTTAACCTTGACTATGTGTAGCACTGAACTTTATTAACAGCAGTTATCAAAAATATTGTCTTGAAGAACACTTTTTCTTGGGCAAGACTTTGTTGTATAGCCAGTCTGCAGACTGCAGACCACAGGAGGGAAAAAGGCTGATTTTTAGATTAGTCTTATGTTAAGACTCAAGATGTTACTGGGAAATGGCTGTTCAAAAATCTGCCCTATGTCAGAATGGAAAAAAATATATTAAATAATCAGAGTTTCATCCAGCTTTGAAATGTTTTAAAATGGATATATAGTCTAAAGCTCTCTTTTGTCATATAGTCAAAATTTTCAAAGCTTGAAAATACACTTAAGCATTAAAAAAGGTATCTAAAGCTCAAAATACTGAGCTCAAAATGATTTCAAATGTGCTTCTATGCTCCCTACCTCTGAAAATCATATTTCCTTAAGTGCCTAGATATGGATTTAGGGTGTCTAATTGCATCCACTCAGGCTTGAAAATTTCAGCCTACCTCTACCTGTGCTTCATAATAAATGTATCAGGAAGCTTCAGGCAAGGTATGAAAGTATTCTCAAAAAAGCAATGCAGACTTGAGCCATTAGAAGACACCGACCTAATAAAGTACTTGACTGTATAATTCAGCTCATTCTGGTATAGGGAAAATAGCATCTGAAGTCCAGCTTTTAACACACATCTGTAGTAGAAGGAGAAAAATTAATATGACACACCTCCATATTATGGCAGTTTCATTATTAATATCTTCCCACTATTCCCCAACATTTTCCAAATCAATGTGCTTATTGCTCTGAAGTCTTCCTCTCTGCTATCTCCCCAACTCCTATGTATAATATCCTATATTCCACCTTATAAATATGAAATCTTTATCAGGAGTCTCTAACTTAGTGGAAAAGGATAAGAAGATGAGGGAGGAAGAAAAGAAGAAATTAAATCATGATAGACTTCAGACTTCCTAAGGGGACAATGAGTGGAACCATTGGAGAATATCCCTGCTCTCCTAGCCATATCAAATCCAACCAGATGCAATCTGGCTAGCAAGGTTTGCTATACCCAGGCCAAGGCCTGGGATCAAAGAGAACAATAAATCATTGAAGAACTTCAGGATGAGGAAAAGAAGTAGGATTTAAAGGCCTGTCAGCAGTTGGAGTAGAACTTCTCTGCTGGAGAAGTTCTAACTAGCAGTCAAAATCTCCCAGTGCACAAGGGGTAAATAACAAGGTTGATAGGAATTTACTAAATCTTCAAGGAAAGGCAAAGGTCTAAGCAAGAAGAAATGCAAATATTTATTGTTGTAGGCTTTTGCTCAGAGTAGATTTTGATAGATAGAAAGGGTTTGTTTTCAAGAAGCTCTTTTTGTGTTATCTTCAACTGGCAGTCAGTATAACAGTTTACCAAGGGAAAGGACTGAATGTACACCAAACGCAATTGGGGCTGTCATGCTAACCTTGTTAGGAAGCAGGGCTGTGTCAGGCAGAGAAGTTAAATTTAGGCTCAGAATCAAAGAGGGACTGAAGAGGATCTAAATCATGCTGTATTCCCAAGCAATGAAATATCTTTCAAAGCAGAGCTGGGGTAAAAATTGAAGGCTTCTCATTCTTTGGACAGTTGGTATAAATAACTGCATGGGATAATTGCATTACTTCTTCATACTAACCACAGTACAACAAAGATTGTTGAATTTATACCATCTTTTAAACTGCAAAGAACTAGGGAATCAAAAATTAAAATCATAATGAAAGCATAAACATTTCCTGCATCAGTGCAGGATCACTTCCATCCCTTAAAGTCTCCTGCTGGAACCAACAACCCTGCCTGAAACCAAAGGATGCTTCTGACACTGAAAATAAACCTAAAGCACTAAATGAAAATCAGCAAAAGCCACATCCTAGTAGGACTGAACCTGACTGGTAGGGCTTCCTGCATAAGTGTCACTGTAGATTACTGCACAGAACTGAAATCCTTGCACTATGTCAGGCTCTCGACAGAATTGGTGACCGTAAACTTCAGTTTAGCTCTCAGTGCCTCACACCTTGTTACTTATGCTGATGGTGGACGTGTGCCAAAAAGCTACCCTGCTAACCTAAATATTGCAATTTATACCAAACATGCATATTGCAAAGCAGCTACAGAATGACTGCAGAAGCAGCAAGAAGACAATGACCTAGGTTCTGCAGGGGGACTGCAAACCATGACTTACTGAACAAATGGAAGCCTTGACTTTGCAGGTTGTTCTGTGTGGGCAATAGATTGCACCAGTGACTCCACTGAGGCCTGTGCAGGCCACTGTCAATATCAAACAACTTCCAGGATCAACACCCACCAGAGGAAAAGCTGAGTAACTAATAACATTGAGGTGAAACTGAAACTGAGAAAAATACCACACTACCAAATACAGAAGAAAGCAATGTCAAAGGAAAACACTTCCTCAGTTGTCTGAAATGATCACAGACTTTTCATCAAAAGACCTGGAGGAAAACCAATACAGAACTGCTGGAGAAAGCATTGTGGAGAGACTATCACACTGTGTGCTAAATGAAAGAGGGGGGTAGTGCAAATAATAAAAAATCCCAAACCAAAATGATGTCTTGTGTTGCCTAGATTGTACCTCCTGCTGAAAGGCAGATGGAATTGCTTTCTTTACATTTTGGCAATATTTACTGTGTTGGTTGTACAACTAGGGAATGATTGCAACAAAGTAACCCTAATGGTTTTTCTGCACATTGGATAAAACATGCAACAATTTATCATCAATCTGAACAATAAGTTCATTTCTTGCCCCACTGTCAGAAAAAAGGCAGTTGTAGAAATCCCAAACAAAGAACTATTACACTATTATTGTTCTTTTTTTCAATAGCATTTTCTCTCAGTTTCAACTTTTGTTGCTGTGCAAAGTTTTGTGTAAAACCAAAGGACAAAAAGTGTAAAAGCAAAGTTCCAAAGGACAGAAAATGTGGTTTTATCACTAATATGAACTTGGAATTGCCATATTCATATGACACAAAATGCTGAACAGCATAAGCCTTCTCTATTGTTCGAAACATTTTAATGGAGAGACTTTTTGAAATACCCTTCATGTGAGGTATCATCTCTTAGAGTTTCTATAACCACTGGATCATGTTCTCTGGCCACTTTGACAATAGTGCAGCTGTATGCCCAGGCCAAATCTGGATCAGATTTGCCAAGCAAGACAGACGTGCAGATCTTGTACTAAATACTGTGGGCCTGCTGCTTAAAAGAACCCCAAAAAAAAAAAAAAAAAAAAAAAAAAAAAAAAACCACCAACCCAGAGAGATGAATTTTAATTTTATTTTCTGCTCATTTTGCACCTGTATAAATTACTAGATAGCATGCGAGGCTTTAAAAAGTCAAGATAAATGGTTAAATTATTGGACCAGTTCCATTACTACAAACTCTGTAGACTTCAGGGGTCTTTTACTGACCTATGCTCAGGGCAGAAGCCATTGTTTTTATTAGGTCTACTAGTACTGGATGCCATTATTCAGGCCAAACGCCCTGTTACTTGATGTTGGACACTTAACCTCTGCCAAAAAATCACACTGCTCGATTTTATCTCACAAGGCAAAAACACTTCAATATCTTTCGGCAATACTTGTTTGGGACAGAAGGTGAAAGGGCAAGCCAGCAGTTAGTTTACTGTCTAAAACAATAAAGTCATCAGACAGGCTGAAGTGGAAGCAATACATGGTTGCCTTCTTGCTGACAAGATTTTACCATCACTTTTTTCACATTTTTTATGTAAGCTGAATTTCAAGGAAGGTTTCTACGTCGCCAGAACAGACCTGTTTTAAAGCATTTTGTTGCTCTCCACCACAGAAAAAACCCCAAACTTCCCCCCCAAAAACTAATAAAACCAAAACATCTGTCAAGAAAATTCCTTAAAAAAAAAAAATCTCCAACCCCATTCCTATAGCTTTGAAAGCAATTTCATGGCACCTTTTATTCCCCTACAATCACCTCCTTAAATTATAGTTTAGACTTCTAGTTTCATTCTCAGAAGTTAGAACTGTAACTATTACCTACCTACAAAAAAAGAATATTATTGATCTTGCCCCTTAATAATTCTGCCAAAAACTCAAGAGAATCTGGCTTTTTTCCTAAACTTAATCCCACATTCCCTTTGCCTCAGCATTCAGAGACAAAACAGTCCTCTGGAATAGCAGAGCCTACAAAAAAAGTGTCCCTGCCAACGGCCAGCTGTTCCCAATTCTCTCATTTTTCAAAGGGACAATTTTTCAGAAAGCAGCCAAGTTCACATTTGCCTTGCCCTCCACTGGTGTAATTATTTATATCAGATTATATTGAAAATAATTTTCTCTCAACCCATGACAGCTTTTTTTAAAAAATTTGCATGGTGAAAATTAAAAGATTTGATGCAATAGAATATGCAGCCCTTAGAGCTTTCCATTGCTTTTGTTGGAGTAGTTCACACAGTAATTCACACTCTCCTTTGAAATAGATTTTGGCTCCATTTGTGGCAGCTGGTTGAAGATGAGCAACATCTAAAAACCTGAAAATTCACAAATGCCTGCCAGATTGAAGTAGCAAGATGATAGGATACCTTGTCATTGGTAGTTTGATAAAATGGTTATGATAACTCCATTCTTATTTAATATGTATCTGCCTTTACAGCTGCATAAATATCCTTTAATGTATACCCTGTAAATTCATGGCAAGAGGAGCCCAAGAAGATCCCATCCTTGTCTGAGGAAAAGTAAACACCTGAAAACTAAAGAAAATAATTTAAGCTGAAGCTTTGATACTCTCTTCTATATAAAAAACAGGTGTTTAGAGCTTGAATAAAATGTTCAGAAATAAGGTGTGGCTGAATATAGAAAAAATAACCTTTGGAAGTTGCATTCTTATCTGTTTACAGGCTATCCCCTCTTGCCTTGGAAGTGGGTTCAGGTATAGGATAGGTGCAGCTGACAACTGAGGGAATGCTTTGTGCAAGTCCATTACTCTGCTGAGCAGCATTTTTTACCTTTAACTTGGATCCTGACAATTTTTCCAGGGCAAAGTTCATGTTAAAAAAGCCTGGAACATTAGATTTCACAGTTCCTAGGTGGATTCCTGACATGGATGTTAACGAAAACCTTAAAGCTGGGGGCAAACCTAGTGCCCTGTGCCATGACACTCCAAACCTCTCACGTCCGTGTAGAGCAACCACTGGGGAACTCCCTCAGAGAAATGAACACAAAGCTTCCAGCACACGTCTTTCTCTCACCATATGTCATCCATACATCAAGAGGATGTCACTGACAACACGAGTAGATTAACCACATCAAATATTGACTGGCAAAGTCAAGGACTCATGAGGAAGTACTCAAGTCAGCAAGCAAGCAGGTAGGAATAGCAGGTAAAGGGATGTTGCAGGTGTTGCAGGAAGTTGCACCCCAAGGAAGACAACTGAGCAAGGGGCTGGCTCACTGCTCCCTGTGGTACCAGAAGCAGCAGAAGCAGAGAGCTCTGCCTGCCTGCCACAGAGGTAAGATACCACCACTTAGCTAATTAGCAACATCTCATCTCTTGAAGGCAAAACCGCTCTTGCTCTTGCTGAGCTTCTGCCAAGCTCCTGCTGTCACACTTTTCTTCTAATTTGAAAAGGAAAACTACAGTTCTGACACCCCTTGCTTGAAAATTGCTAGCCCCTGTTCTAATCAGACAAAACTTTAAATAACAGCCACCTTGATTTCAGAAAAGTTTAACTTGTAGGATAGCTTTCTATCATCATTTAGTGTTGGCTTATTCATGTAGCTGTAATGTACAGCTCTACCTTGGACAATAATTCTCCTTCTGTTTCCTACACGTTGGCAGACCACATGCAGACTCTCACCCCTGATCATTTTATACTGGTCACAGCAGGACTTTAAAGAGGATATATTTTACTACACAGATGAGCAATCATTTTCAAACCCCTTTACAGTATTTTCCTACCCACTGTGCTTCAATTCACAATTTGATGCCATTCAAAAATAGCGATCTCTTGTCTGTGTATGATATTGCAGCCTGTCTTAGGGTAAATGCTTAATCTGAAATCATCACCACTTAATGGTGTATCCTTTTCCCTGTACTGCAATTTAAAAGAGTGATACAAAGAATATTTTGGAGAGCTGACTATATGCCTAGCTGATTATGTCCCTCACTTCTCATCTCCTGATCTTTAATATATTTTGGATTTTGACCCTGTCTATCCTGTAAAAAATTGTGTATAACATGAATCAACTACCTAAGGCTAATGATGCTCACTGCTTAAAGTGGGTTGTCTCTTCTGTTGGCTGAGGTCTGTTTTTTTCCACTGTGTTTAAAAATATTTTCTGCCTTGCACTGTAAAATAAATGAAACAAATGGAAATAATGACTATGTGGTGATTGATGGTGAGGGCAGTGGGGTTATTTTCATCTTTGTCACTGACCTTTCACTGAATTTTGAGAGTTTCACTTAACTTACATGAATCTGACCCACTTGTAAAATAGCTACAATACCCCTCACTGATGTCACAAGGTAAGTTAAATTTGGGCCTGGTTATAATTGGTCTTTCAACATATGCGTGCCTTTCAGGATATAAAAAAAGACTTTTGTCCTACACGCCTTATTTTGTCCAAAGAAAATTAATTAAGTCTGGGAAGTGTCAAGGGAAACTCTCCTTTGTGTACCATTGCGCAGTTGATTACCTCAAAGAGCCTCGGAGAATTTAGAATCGTATGACATTGCTGGCCTATAAAAGATCAGGAAGGAACCATATTTCCTTTCTCTGTCAGGCTGTTGCCTGTCTCTCCATGTCTAGGACAGTCTGGCCTTTAATTGAGTGGTTAGGACAAGTTAAAATCCTCAACCAACAGACTCTAGACTAGAGTAAAATGTTATTATTCATTTTAAGAGGAACACATTTAAGATAATTTAAGTCATGTTTAAGGTCATATGAGAAGTCAAGCCCATTTTTATCAGGGAATTATTATCTGTCAGTTTCTCTGGTTAGCAGAAGGTTGGTTTCAAGAACTACACCCTGCTTCTTCCTGACTTTTATCTAGGTCATCTTGATACGTGCAAATATTCCACTGAATTTAATGTAGTTATTCTCATGTAGTTTTAGAACCTCTTTCTGCAGCTTGACAGTAAGAATATTTAACTCTATGCTTTATGTATTTGTCTGCCAACATTCTAATATTTTGCTGTTATCATGAAAAATCAAGGATTCTGTGTCCTGGAGGAGAACCACACAGAGAAGATAGCTGTAGTGATATAGCACATCTGGTTAGAGAAAAAAACTTTTTTTTTTTGATCCTTCTCCAAAAAAAAAAATAAAAAAATAGTAGGTACATAAGAGTAACTCCAGTGTGTTAATTTGCTTGGCTCACTGCCTATAGATAAATGTCTTCAGAATAAATACTACTTCAGCTATTTCAGGGTAAATTGACCTATGTGACTGGCACTATTTTTGTTAAGTCTACTTAATAAAGGTAATTTCCACAAGTAAAGTATAAACCCATTACAATATACTTTTTGCATTCATGAGTTTGGGGCTGTTTTGTTTGTCTTTTGCTAGTTAGCTAGCATTAGTTGCTAAGATGTTAACTTCAGGCTTATAAAAACATTTTAGCAAATGTGGATGGTGTTAATAACTCTTTAACCACTTCCTCCCTGACAGTTTTAGTGACAATGTGGGGTCAAGTGGTTTACAGATGTATTACTTGTAAGTCAAGCAGGAAAAGAATTTAAAGTACATCTTCTTACAGAAGTATTAAGTTAGCTGCATTTGATACATTGTGTCAGAGTGGTTTTTTGTTAGATTTTTTTTTTCCTTGTGACAAATTCAGAGAAATTCTGTTGGATCCAGCTAAAGTGTTCTGAAGCTGCAGCATCTGAGGAAGAGGAGGATTCGCCCACTCTGCAAGAGATGAACTTGCAGCTGCCATCCAACCAATCACAGGTGGAATTTACCTTGCACCTTTCACATTTCTTTTAAAATCACCCAGCAGAACCTCAGGAAACACGAACCAAGGAGCCAAACTCTGTGTTGTGGGCTGGGAAGTGAGCAAGTGATGAGCTGAGAAGGAAGTATGGGGGTGGACAGCAAGGCAGAGGCAAATGCTGCAGCTGCTCCTGGTTCCTTCGCCCTCCGGGCAGTGTGACCACGTGTGCTGCGGCTCCCTGTCCCCTCCCTGTGCTGGACCTGGCTCCACATGCTTTGTGCAGAGACTTTAACTCTCCGAGTCAACCTCAATCCATTTTGTGGGGAACAAAATCTGAGACTCAAAGGCAGGAGGTGAATGCTGGCTTCCACAGAGTTATTGTCCAGCATACTCTGCCAAGGGAATCTGGGAGATATTTCCTCCTGTAGAAATGTTCCATTCCTACTGCAAAGTAAATTGTGACAAATACTGATTTTCTTTAGGATTTCCCTAAAATCTCGCTCCAGAATATACATGTGTTTTATTTTTCCTGCCTTCTGTATTCTCACAGTGATCTGCCTGAGGAGGTTTCTTGCTAAGTACATAAAATGAAGAAAGAAAAAGAAAATTGAGAAATGTCAAAAAAACCTATGTAGGAACTATGAAACTCTGGGTTTATATATTACATTTTTAGAGGCAAGTTCTCCTTTAGGTGGAAGTAATCCTCCCAGAGGAGAAGTTTTTTTCAAACACTTATTGGAGATAAGAAATTTTGGCTGTAGAATAAACAGAGTCCTTGAGATACTGCTGTTTCACCTCTGTCATGCTCAGAAGACATGCAGCATGAGCCCAACTTGCCTGCTAAGGACAGGGGGAACAAACATCTCTTGTGGCTGGAAGAACAAAATTAACCTGCATGTGAAACTGGCTAGAGAAGAAATATATATACTGGATAATGTTTGTACCACAACACTACTTCTGTGCTAGCCATTCATTTCCCTCTCCTTAATGAGGGCAAGAGTTACAACATGGGGAGTGAACAAGCATTTCACAATTAAAGGTGAGAGCAGAATGACAGTGTACAGGGAAAAACTGGAATTGCTACTAGTAATGAGTCTCCAAGAGCTTGAGTCTGTTGAATGCTTTCACTGGAGTTTTACTTTCTGAGGAAACTGCTGAGTGCTGTCTCTCTTGATTATACCTGTGGAAATGGATTTCTTTTCATGCTCATTTTCATATCAAATCTTGGAAACTAAGGAGTGCTGAAGTACAAAACTACAGATTTCATGAAAGAAGGTAGAAGTATATCAGGGCTTCTTGCTATTCACTCTTCTTGTACAGTTCAATGTATATTTGTATAGCTGACAATAAGATAAGCATTAAGAAAAATTGGAAAAGTGATATGACTGCAGGGATAATCCAGACAAAATCTGAGCAAGGAGTGAGAAGCACATTATCTAATGCTCTTCCAGGAGTTGCAGTCCTTCATTTAGCATTGACATTTATTACCTCAGCACGTATTGGCAACAGCAGCTTTGCTTTCTGGCCAGATGCATTGTGGTGCATGATATTTTCCTTGTGACACAACTTGTTGTAAACAAAGGAGATGGAAGATTAAAGCAACAACCATTGTCATATCAAGGAATCGCTCCCTCAGACTTCAGGCTGATAGTTACTGTGTTGTTATACTTTCTATAAAATGTAACAGGATGCTTTAAATCTCAGAGTACAATTTCTGTAAATATGGTTGTTGGAAAAAAGAACACAAAAAGCTATCATAACATGATAAACTGTCAAAATGGGGGAGAGTTGATTTAGATACCGAGTTTATTCATTTCAGCACAGATGTAATCTACTCTCATCAGTGCTGAGGCATTTATTCTCCTTATTTTAGGATTTCCAGAAGATACAGTGTGTAGAAGAGTAGTAAACCAGCCTGCTGCTTGGAAATGGTACTCGGATAAATCCACATTGTCACTACAGTGCTTTTTAAAAAGGTGACAGTGCCTTAAAAAAAGGTTGAAATGTCAGGGAATATGTCAAAATGCTTCCTTAAAATTAAACATGTAGTTGCTCATTGGCTACACAGAATCGAGCATATTTCTCAGCTGACATTTTGTTTAAGCTTTTTTCCTGTCTGTGAAATCAGGCAGTATGCATATGAAAAATATTTATTGCCTTTTGTAGTCCACTTTATACAGACAACCCAATCTTTATGTGTCCATTTCAATAAAACAAGAACATTCATGAAGTTCCTTTATTTATTGATCGGGCAAAACTGCTAAGGATAAAGGAAAAACAAACTATTCCCAGACAAAGTAGTAGCCTGAAATCTCTGACGTGCAATGTTAAAGCAAGATTAGCTTGTAAAGAAAGACAATTTTAATTTTATTTTTTTAAATTAGGATGGTGTACAGAGGGGGAAAAAAGCCAAAACAACAATTCTCTTCTCCTGCACCTAGCAGCTGGCCTGAAATGCATATTTTAAATTCTATTTGTAGATATTCAAAAGTATTGGCAGGGATTCAAAATACCCACAAATGAGCAGAAATGCTACCATTGATGAAGGCCCAATTTTGGCCCATATAAAATGATGGCATAACAGATATAGGAAAAATCTATAATCCCTTTCAAAAACTTGAAATAGCAAGAAAATCTGCCTTGGTTTCCCTGAATGACTGTGCAACAGAATTTATCATAACATTCAGCCTGAGCATATTTATTGCTTCACATTCAAACACACAGCATTTATCTTTTTAAGATGAAATGCAATAATTACATATGCCACTTCAATGGCCCTTGTTTCCTCCCCCTTGGATTTTCAAACAAAATCCAAAAGGAAGCTCAGAGAGGTACAAGCTGAGAGAGAAAGCAACTAATGTGTTCCCCACGAAGGAGGCACAGAGCAGCTTGTTCAGCTTCAGTGTGAGCTGTAATGCAGTGCAGGGTGTCCCTCCCTTCCATTCACTTTCTCAGCCAGTGGCTGCCATAAACAACTCTGCAATATTGTCATGTTGCAAGCACACTAATCATGGCTCCCATTTGGGTGATAGCATAAACAGCATAAATGTCTGTTATGGCCACAATAACAGTTTCAGCACAGGAGCCAAGACAAGGAAGAATAGGAAGTGAAGAAAATGAGGCTGTTACACAGAGATCATTCTACTTAATAGATGAAGCTCCAGCTCCAAGAAGCTGCTCTTCCCTTTGCAACAACCTAAACAAACCTTCACTGCCTCTTGTTGAGGTGTGTTTCTAAAGCACCATTATTTCTTTTTTTCTAAATCAATTTAATTGATTTATCTGGCTTTTTGATGTGACTGTCATTTATTAGAATAGTGAAGAGATAAGGAGCAGGCAGAACAACAAAAAAGAGGTGAGGCGAGAGGAAGTGTGTAAAAACTAAATCATTTTATGGAAAACATCCATGGAATAATAAACTATTTTAAAAATCCCTGTGGTGTCATTGTTGTACATACTATATAGTTTCAAAGAGAATTGTAATGTGTAATACACATAAAAATCACATAGAAATAAGGTGACTTTTTAGTGGGAATAAATGTTTTGTTAGAGCAAACTGTAGGATGTTCTATTTTATTTCTTTAAAAATAGAGAGCTGAAAAAAAACCATGGCCAACCATCTTGAAGAATATACTTGGTAAAGGTGCGAAGCAGGCCATTTCAGTTGATTATTTTCAGTTTAACAGTGTAAAGTTAAGTGTTTTTTTTAAAATTTGAGATGCCATTACAGATTATTAATATAAAACCTCCAGACATATAACTACATGCAGTTGTGTAGTCAAGAAGAAATGCAAGTCAACAGAGTAAGCTTTTCTCTAACTTTTCAAAATAGAAATTACCCACTTCCACCTGAGTTGCCACAAACCAGATTTCAAGAATAGATAACAGTTCATTTTACCACTACCTCACTCATAATTGAGAGAGGTAGCCATATGTGCATATATTTTTGCCTCTTTAGCATAAAAAAACTAGGGAAACAATTTTTCTCTATTATTTCTGTACCTTCCTGTTCCCATACAAATAAGCAAGGTAGGTTTGCTAGGAAGTGTTCCTTTTACTTGCTCTTCACCTGAACACTCACTGATGTGATAACCTGACCATGCAAAAATACATAGGTGACTACACACCCGTGTTCAGTTTGTTTAACCTTTTCTTTAGAGAGATCACAGCACAGGGAGGCAAATTTTGCCATCCTTTGACATGTCAAGGAGTGACTGACCTTGCCCATCCTCTGCTGTATGCACAATGGGGAACAGTGGTACCATACAGAGGAGCAATGACTCAAGAGAAGCAGCGGCAGCAGGACACAGCTCTGTGCTGAAAGTTTCCAAGTAGTGGCAAGAAAGAAGGAAGAGGAGAGCTGTGGAACAAATGGTGCCTAACAGCAACACTCCCTTCCCTATAACACACTCTTTTTCAGCCATTTCAGCTCTTCCATCTGGAGCAAGCTGGATGTCACAGTCTCCCTGCTCTCTGCTGGAGGGGGGGTGGCCCTACAGAGCCTGTCCTCTCAAAACACTCCCACCTAAATCCAGACTCCTCATTTACCTAATCCTAGCAAGACTTCCCAAACCAAAGGCATGTATTTAGGTCCCTGATGGATGGCTCTGCAACTCAGTGCTGGATGGGTGGGTGCAAATGGGCACAGAGTTTTAGTAATGTGCTAATAAAGAACCCAATTACGATCAAAATACCTTCCACAAAGTTAACATGAAAAGTGGCATGTTGAGTTAAATTACACTAAGGAATAAATGGCAAATGCCTGCTTATCTCTCTTAGTGGGACTTTCATGAATAATCCAGCATGCTTGCTAATGATAATGAAAGCATCTGTGCCTTATATATTAGAATTACTTCTCCCTTAGCCTTTGCAAGACAAAAGCTTTGCCTATTGTTGCACACTAAGCCACAATGAAGGGCAGGTAAGCAGGTCTTGATTTTTATGTTGACGATCTACTGCAGTTAGAGATGAGTTCTGGTTATTTGCTTTCCCACAAGCCCACAAAATTGGTACTGCACACCTGGTAAAAAATATATTTTGTATTTCTCAGCTAATGGTTATCTTTTAACAACACATATCTAAAAGTTAAAACCAGCCCAAAATCGTATAAAGCAACTCTACCAGTTACATCTATGACACTGGCTTAGTGGAGTCATTAAACAAGAGGCCTGGCTTTAAATTGAAAATTTAGCTGACACATGTACTATCCCATTAATTTTGAGGTTTGCATCAGGAAGAGTGAGGTCAAGTACAGAGCTGGTGGAAAATAATCAACTCTTTTTATAGGAAAAAATATATTGACGGGAATAACCTTGCCAAATTACAAAAGGGAAAGTAGTGTGGAGATGGGAACAGACTATAGGTTAGTCAGTTTATTAGGGCTTCTACAATTTGTAGCTTACCCAAGAGACATTTCAGTTACAGGCTAATGAACTGGAAAAGATATTTGAAGAAAAAGGATATCCTAGTTGATATAGTTCACAAAGCATTAGTTAAGCTTCATGAGTCTGATGGACAACAAATTATTGTTGAAACAGCTCAAATCTAAAGAACATTTTTCTGTGTCATTTGTTTCAACTTGTTCTTCTTTGTCACCTAAAATCAAGAAAGGAGCTCTGCAGCATGCATTTATGGGCCACATCAGTGACAAGTTTACTCTCCTATCATCTCCCTCGTGCTTCTTTCCTGACAGAAATCAAATGGGCAGGGACTACCTCTCTTGAACAATGGCAGATTTAAGCTGGAATACCTTGCCACTGACTAATTTAAGACCACTTCACATTGCTCTGGCAGCATAGAAGGGCCTGAAAAATATGTAAAAGGGTAACTGACACTACTTTTGTTCCCTGTTACACTGTCAGTGATGTATGTTCAGAGTAACCAACAAGCCAGACGGAAATGTTCACAGTTACAATTTTATTGCATGCACAGTATTGCTACAAATATATAACTTGGGATATTTGGTCCTGTTGCCAAGATCATAGGAAGATTTACTAATTACACCATAGTCACTACAGCACTTCCCTGAACTATAAGACAGGGAACCTGCAAACATAACATGGCCTGCAACTAGAAATTGCTTTGCCCTGTAATGGATCACTATAGAATCTTCGAATTGTTTGGGTTGGAAGGGACATTAATGATCATTTAGTTCCTGCCATGGGCAGCAACACCTTCCACTAGACCAGGCTACTCAAAGCTCCATCCAGCCTGGCCTTGAACACTTCCAGGGATGGGGCATCCACAGCTTCTCTGGGCAACCTGTCCCAGTGACTCAATACCCTGTGAGTAAAAAAATTTCTCCCCAGTCTAAATTTCTCCACCTTTGGTTCAAAATTGGTCCCCCTTGTCCTCTCACTATCTGCCCGTGTAAAAAGTCATTCTCACTTTTTCATAAGCCCCTTTAAGTACTGAAAGAATGTTACACAAGAACATACGCGAACCACACTGGAGTATACAAAAGATCTAGATAACCCAGTATTCTGTTTCCACCAATGGTCAAATGCAGATGCCTGAGAAACATGGTCCTCCTCTGAGTCTCTCCTACCATTCAACCTTTGCCAGCTCAGGGAATTCCTGAAACAGAGTTGGTTTCTGGGCACTGAATCCTTCACAGATTTTCCTTACATAAAATCACACAATCTTCACACAAATGCCTGTAAACCATCAGCATATACAAGGGAGTTCCTCAGGTCTGTTATCCTATCCTTTATTTTGAATTTAGATTCTCTGTTTCACATCTTTTTGTTCTTGTAGTGGATGGAGCTGTGAACAATCAATCATTATGCACTCTGTCATGTCACTCACTGGTCTACATCCCTCAGGCTCTTCTTTTCTCAGTCTGAGGGATTCCCATCTGTTTAATCCTGCCTTCAAGTGAAGTTTTTCAATAACTTTGACAAGTCTGTTGCCATTTTCTGAACATTTCTACTTCTTCTAGATCCTTTAAAATGCAAGAACCAGAACAGCATGCAGTATTCAGAGGTGGGAAATTATCTTCTATTGTATACTCTGTTCTTTTCCTCACAATTTCTAATGTTTTGTACAGCTACTAGTGGATTCATTTGGTCTGAATGAAAAAGAGCCTCAGTTTAGGATTCAATTTCTAGATTAACTTTTTTTGACTGCAGCTGGGCACTGACAAGAAATTTTCAGAAAACTGTCTATATTACAAACTTGGGATCTTATTATCTAATACCACTAGTAAATGAAGATTTTGTATAAACTTAGGGGTATTTTCATATTTGAGTGACATTAGTAAGAACATAGAAGTGGTCCCACCACTTTTATGCCTGCTCTGTTCCTCTCTGCTCCACTACTTAAACCAGAATGTGCTACAAGCCTGACTCTCTGTTCTGCTGTCTAGAGTCTTCTGATTCCAAGGTGCCTGTGCTTGTATTTTAACCTATGCCTGCACAGACCCAGTGTTTGTTTGCAAACTCCCAGACCAAACAGGCTGGAAATGACTATTTTCATTCCTTACTAGGTTTATTTTCTTCCTTTGTAATTTTTCAGTGACAGATATCTCCATAATTAAGAAAGCAGCTTCCTCTCAGAAACAAGTAAATAGTACTCCTTTGAATACTATGACCTAATCTAAGGATTTACACAGAATCTGCTCATTCCCTTTAAATAAAGGAGTAATAATGTACAGACACAGAAAGCTATTGCTTTATGCACCACCTCAAAGCAAGCTATTCCCACAATTTTCTTGCTATCTCCTCATTAATCAATAGTAGGCCTTGCAAAAGTTCAGGAATATGTTTGGAAAAAGGAAGTAAGATCAAATACCCTTTATCTTTCCTGTTGTGCTCCTTGGAGGTTAGAAAACCCTTTCTTAGAGGATTCCAAAGCCAGTTGTGGAACCAGGCACTTGAACAAGAATGCCCAGGGTGATGGGAAGCCTCCACCACTGCTTTTGAGTGAAAACACAACCTGAGTCATTTGCTTTCTAGGTAATGATGTAAATTCTTTCCCATCATGTTACAATTTGAAAAACAAAAAAACAGTGCAAAGAAACAGTCTAGAGATTTACTTTCTATAAGAGTTGCTTTTTTTCACTCTGCCATGGAAAGCAGAGATTTGGCCCAAGGACAGCAGAGGAGGGAAGGACTTCAAAAAGCTCTTGTCAGTGTCCCAGTTCAGATCCCTCTGAAAGAACTGAGTCTGCTGAGTCTACCGAAATCAGCCAGCTGATGAGCACTTTTGAAAACACATCCTTGTCTCAGACAGACAGTGATGGGGCTGGGCATAAAATTTCTGAAACTTACTTTGCCTAGAGGGAAGCCAGCAAGCCCTGACTCTCAAATTTGATTGAGAGACAGCACTCTTCTTTTCTTGTTACCATACCCTGATTAGAATTCAGTGTAAAGATTAGTGATAGCAGCATGGCTGGACATTTTTAGGCCACAAATATCTCTTACATAATCAGATTATTTAATCTTTTCATAAGATGCATTTCTTTATCATAAGAAGATACTGGGTTTGTTAGCTACAAGGAGTAATTGTTATAATTTATTAATAGAAATCTGTCTTTTTTATTCAAAGTTTTTATGACTCCTGAGCCAGTGACGCCCAGTAATTATATCTGTAGCTTTTGGCTCCTGTTGATACAGTGCTGCTGTATTAGAAGGATTACTTTTATATATTGGTGCGCCAAAGAAGATTTTTCTTTTATGAACACTGAACTTCTGAGAGGCTTTTTGAATTAATAACAGTGGAATTGATGCGTTGAAGGCATTTTTATTAAAATGGTGATCTTGGTGGGCACTACGCAGCGAGGCTGGTTGATAAGTAGGCTGTATGTTGGAGGGGAAAACTGTAGGTTTTTACATTTGTTTAAATTAGAAGTCCAGGAAAAAAAGTCAAAAGGCTCCCAGTTTTTTAGAAACCAGCATATTGTCAAATACTTGGAGGTGATATGGCTCCAATTTCTTTCAGAAAAGAGGCACTACCCTGCAGAAGACAGAGGCAGCCCCCACCCCAGCAGTTTAGATGCTCTGAGTCTCTCCGCACAGAAAACAAAACACAGGCAGCAGATGTAGGGGGAGGAGCCTGCAGCAGAGCAAAGACAGGGACCTAAGCTTGCTCAGGTCAGTGCCTTGATCAAAGGGCTATTCACCCACCTTTGATTTGCTTTCAAATCATGCGGCTTGGAGTTTCTGTCCAACTACAATTTCAGACAAAGGTCCAATCATTTTTAACTGCTGGTCTCAGAAACTTAATTTCCCTAGAGTTTCTTCTGGTTTATTTTTCCTAGATCACTGGAAAATGCTGTTCACCTTCTGAGGTGAATTCTGAAGATTATAAAATTGTCCAGATTCCCTTAAATATTTGAGTCTTCCCACACAGGAGATGATCAGAGACCTTCTAACAGCAATCTAAATCACAGGGGATCCGATGCCTTGAGATATTGTTATGGATACATCAGACACTTTCAATGTATAGAAAGTTTTAACAAAGGAGCACACTATGCAGTATATATTCTGCTCATTTTTCCTTTAAAGTTTTGCTACCATATGCCATCCAAGCGCTTAATAATGGTTTAAATCAAGTGCAAAAATGCTTCTCTAGGTCAATATTATTGCTAATGGTAACTCACAGATATTTCTCCTTCTATAAATATTACTGCTGTTCAATTCTTTTTGAGATTTTTTGATCCTATTTGTTACAGAGAGTATGCATTCTTGGGCAAAAGAGATTTCCCTAAGGGCAGGATAACAGTTAAATGAAATGTAAATGCAGGGATGGCATTAAGATATCATACGGCACAATAATATAAATATTTCAAGTCCCTCTACATTCTGTGTTATGATGCACATGAAACTGACCCAAATTTACACTGTTCTAGTGCAGAATTATGTGATGCAAGTGCTTTACAAATACCATAAAGTTCCAATATGTGCATACTACCAGAGAGAGAACATTATTTTGGGATACTATTTCCAAACCAAATGGCAGTTGTGTACATTTCCTCTGCATCCTCCAAGTCCAGAAATAAGGAAACCGTTGCCACTTAATAGTTCTGATCTCCAATGGTGCATCCTTGGCCATAGCTTTTACTCCAACTTAAGAAACACTTTCAGTACTTTTGTTTGACAATAATGGGGAAATAAGGTTATTATTGCAACCAGAGCTGGCCAGGCAACCCTTAAAATCTATTCCAAAAAATATAGTAAGGATACCCAAGTAAGAGAATAGTGTGTAAAAGTTCATTCTCTTGGTTGGTTACACATCTAAATAGACAGACAATGCCCCAGATCTGCTGGACATAGAGCCTGTGTGTTCATTCATGTCTAGCAAGGACAATCAGCAAAACACATTTTCTACAGTTACTGAGGGGGGAACGGGGGATACTAACTTCTGCTCCTCCATTTCACAGCTGTTCTTCTCACCTGTGCTTATGTGCAGAAAACCCTTCAGAACAGAACCTTCTGTTGAAAGAAACAACTCTATGTACCATATATTGTGCAACAAATGTTCAAATATCCATGACATTGACATGTATTATTTAGTGCTTTTTTTTTCCTGATTAAATTTTCATCTCTAAGACCTTGATTTCATTTTGTTGGATTCATGTTTTTCAAAACATGCAGTTGTTTCACACGAAGCTACAGATAAGTTGTCCTTGTAAAAATCCAGGACGTATATAATCTGAAAGAGTCCAATTTTCATGCTAAGGACTTTTTTACAACTACTTAGCCTCTTGTCCTGATTTACATAAAAGGTTTGTATGCCACCATCTAATTTCATGGCAATTTATTTTTTCTTCTATATAGGAGTAAAATAGCAATTTTTTTTTAATTTTTTTTTTCTATCAATTGAATAACAAATCTGTGGTTTCGTAGCATGAAGTGAATATCTGGCTGATTGAAAAGGCTCAAAATTATTCCTTAGGAAATTTTGTGTACCTTTTTCTTTTTTTTTAAAAAAAGAAATGTCCCTTTTCTACAGAATGGTTCCTCTAGATAAAAGTAGTACTGCTGAAGTGGTTTTGGACATTGATTTACAATAGTGCTGCATATTTTTTGAAAGAAGGAGGTTTAGAGGGCAGTAGTCAGAGGAAGACTGCTATGGTTTTTATAAAGTCAATAACATATTGCAAAAAGCCCTGTGCTATGGAAGGGCTGGAGTTCCCTAATGGGAAACCATGACCATTGGCTGGAGACAGAAGTTCAAACACCAGGTACATTAAGGCACATGATTGAAAGCCACTTCCCCATCTATCCCTGCCTTTCTCTTGGCTTTTTTACATGGCAGCACTATCACCTTGCTACACTCCAGTGTCCTCGTCACATCAACAGAATATAAATAACCACAGAGAGGAATTTAAGTGGCAGAAAGGATTTCCACCAACCTGATGAAGAGAACAGGGAGAGGAGAAATTTTGCTTGCTCTGTGTTATGGCTTCACACAAAACCTGAAGGCAGTCAGAAGGCAAGGAGAAGCAAGCCCAGGGTCTTTGTCCAGCAGCTACTTCTATGTTTAACTTCCCATCTCCTTCTCTATGCTTCTGTTTATGAAATCGTAATGATAGTGGTAAAACAAATGCAAATAAATAATGGATGGAAGAATACATCTTGAGATGAATAAATTATGGGCGTCATGCTGACTTTCAAGAGTAAGAGTTATTGCAGTTCATGCTTGAGAGGGGCTGTCATGGGGGTTTCTCCTGGATCTACCAGCCCTTGCACTGTGGTGCTGCAGGGAGTGGCTGGCATGGGCAGGGACAGGGACAGAGACAGAGGTTTGCTGCTGGAGGTAGGGTGTTGTCACAGGCATTCTCCTCCAGCTAGAGCCCTTGTGGGAGCTAGCACTACAGACTGGAAGAAACTACACATTTCAAAGGAAAAAAAACCCACAGTAGTCTAAAGTACTCCTACACTTTCTGCTGGCACACAGAGAGAGCTGAGCAAGACATCTGGATTCAGTGGCTTCCCAGGCTCCCCAGTAGCCCTTCTGTCAACCACATCCCCAGCTTCACAAATGGATTGCTTCACTTTCCTTTTTTTTTTACCTATGGGGTTTTCCACCTCTTCCCTTATAGCTGAAGGTGGAAAAATAAGATTCTCTGCTAGTATAAAGTGTCCATGGATTTCAGTTTTTCCCAGTAGAGGATCAGATATTGACCTAGAAATACCAAAGAATAGGATCAGATTTATTCAGAGATGACAGAAACAGCTGGAGGGTTTCTGGTAAGGGAGCTGAATGAAGCCCAAGCCTCAGAATGTTCTGGACCATCATTTTTTTGCTTCAAAATGGAATGAGTCTGAACCAGTTCCTGATTTCTCTTTGTTGGGATCTGGCACCATCTAAATCTAAATTCCTTGCTGTATCCAGGGGTTTGGGAAATGAAATTTAAGTACCTGAGACAAAGGGAAGATCTATCATAACTGCCATACTTTGGCTATGTCCCTAATGTAGGTGCACCTGAGCAACAGAGATTCCTTAACGTGCATAATTTCTTGCAGTCTTGATAAAGATGAGGTTTGTACCAGAACATCCTGCCACATGTACCAGGTCTTGGACTTAATTCTGTGCAGGCATGCCATAGTACATGAAGTACAGACATTGATCTTTCTTGCTTCCTTGTACCCTCCCCAGTTTCAGTAGACTGAAACTTATCTTTTATTTATATATGGTTTCTGTGGAACTGGCCCTCAAGTTCTAGCTCTGGATATGTACTTCCCTGTTTATTTCCATCCCATTTCTTCAATACTGGTTTCATATTCTGGTCACATTTAATCTAATAGGAATAAAGAATCCCCCAAATTATTTGCTTTCTACAAGTTCTGGTGATATAGACAGTCAAGAAGAAAGGAAGCCCTACAGTGAGTGAAACCATGCTCACATATTATTAGACATTGCAGAATCTATGTGAAGGACAGGGAGACAGTCACACAGAGACACTTTGGAATAACATGACAGTTTGGAAAACATCTCATTAAATTTACACGTTCTAAAATCTATGCTAAAATCAACCAATTTTTATTGACAACCAGCATTAGTTTCAGTGCTTATAGAAGGTGTCTCACCTTGGGTCCTACTTCATCTCTTCCCTCCATATCTTTAATACTAAATGACAAAGCATTAAGAGAGAATTAGTGGAACAGACACTGATCAGAGCAACCATGGTCTCAGGACTTTATCCATGCCCTTATGATGCCTATGTGTGTCCACAACTTTTAGTTTAAAGTCTTTTCTACAATGTCATCAATTTCAAAACAGAAAAGGGAATATGAATTTTTTCACTCCTTACCAAAAGTCTCTCTGTTTTCTGTTCTATCTTATCAGGTTTGGTATTCAACTCAAAGAGATTTACCTCTTACCTGCTTGTAAACCCTCCAGTGGAGTAAGGAAGTAATTTTCTCTTGAGAAACTTGATGGACTTTAAACTGCTCAGTGCATCTCAAGACACTTGTTTAGTTTCTTCTGGTAGCTTCATTGACAAAAAGATGGCAAATTTCAAGAAAGCAAAAAGTGCTTTGAATTTGCTCTTCCTGTTGGTGACAATTGTGGTTTCATCATCACATTGCTATTTTAGCTTTAAGTCTTCAAAATTCATGTCTTTAGTGTCATAGAAACACTCACTAAATTATCTTTTAAAAGCTCTGCCTTTAAGGTTTAAAATTCTGTCAGTGCAGATCCACAGTGGATATGACTTCCCCTCTTGTGTGTGTTGAGCATTTTCAACACTTTTGAAAAGAATAATATTAATAATAGTAGAAATCTTTACCAGATGGTCTATAGTAACTTAATAGTTTTAAAATATCCAGACAGGTTACCTTTTGCTGCAGAAAGATCTGATATCCAAACTAGCTCCAAATTAATCTCCAGCACGGTTCTGATTATTTCCATTGTATGGTATAATGGATAATTGAGCACACCATTTTCTGCAGTTTCTAGGTTCTTAAATCTAGAAGCACTGCATAAGGGTAGACACACAAAAACATATGGGCTTGAGCAATAGAATATTGTTTAAAAATTCTTTGTATTACCGAATATGTAACTTACTGGTCTGAGACAAATTATACCTGAGTTTCTTATTAAGAAATGGATATAATCTCATCTCTACTAAAAAACTTCATACAAAATGTATTTCTAGGTACGGTTGCTCTTATCTGAGTGACCTGAAACACCTGCAATGTTAGATTTTAAATACAGGGTGAATTTTCCTCAGTAGACCAAATGATTCAAGGACTGGTGAGAGAAACAGGAGGTTTTAACATAGTTATGGCTGATTGAGCCTGCTTCATCACCAAAAAAAATTTTCAAGTCTATCCTGAATATTTCACATTTTTCTGGTTTTACTTGTATGGTTTAGACAGAAGTTAAGTATGAAACAAAAATGTAACAAGAACAGAACACCCCAAGCCTGATGTAGTGTTATACCAGTAAAGACTTTAAGAAAAAAACCCCTGCTTATTTCTTTATTTGAGTCATATATTGCTGCTTATCTGTTATTCAATGTCAAAGACTACCTGGTCTAGAAGTGTTTCATCTGTTTCACTCGAACTGGAACATCCTGTTTCCTTGTACTGTATATCATTCAGTCTATGCTTCCTTTCAGAGCAACCTAGAATCTAAGGCACAAATATGAGTGTTTACCCATGTTTGCTGCAGTTTCTGGAGTACAGAAACACTGAAGAGAAGCTCAGCAGTCTGTTTTCTTCAAACAAAAGCTGATTTATGCTGGTAGCTCACATATGAGGATTGCTTAATGGTCCATCAAAATCTTTTCAAAACAGATGCAAGATTGGCAGCCAAGTGTGTGATTTTGGGTTGGGGTACAGGCAGGTGACCAAAAACTATTCATTGTCTGACAGTTACCTTCTGACTCACTTATATATTGATTTCTGCCTGAGCTGCTTCTAGACAAAAGCAGCTGCAATTGTGTGCATTAGCACCCCACGTTGTGGAGGATGCTTTCACTTCTTGCCAGGTTTTCTAGAGACCACTCAGCCTGAGTATGCATTTTACTTAAAGCAGTCATTAATGCAGATGGAGAATGAAGTTGGAATGGTATCTGGCACACTAGAAAGCAGACTCTGTAATAAATACATCTAGCACTTTAGACACTTTAGATTCCTCTGGGACAGCTGCAACATCTTTGAGTGATCACTGCATCGTCAAGCTGTGGATCATAGGTTAATTGGAAAGTTTGCCAATGCAATAATTGTACCCAGGCTATGGAAGAACAGCACTGCTTCTTTGCACCATTTTATTTCAGGTGCTCCAACCCTTACTTTCACAAAGAAAACCCACTGGTATCTAAAAGCTGAAACAAAATATCATACTTGTCGGTCTATTCTAGTATCTACAAGGAATAGTTTCCAAAAATAGGTTATATATTCTAGGAGTTCTTTATTTTTTATTCTGATTAATTAAACAGATCAAAAGCCCATCAAATTAAGTAAGAATTAAACATGAGTTTCTTCTCTGAAAAGAAGGAAAAGACAATAGAACTGAGCTCAATGGTGATTCAAATCACAGGTAAAAACTAAGATGTTGTCCTTAGGGGATTTTCTTTATGTATTAAACAGCCAAATGGTTTAACAAGTTCTGACGTGTGTTAGTGCCAAATACCTGCACAGCTGGCATGCTTGCAAACAAGCAGGTGCTTTTCTTCCACTGGGCTCATTTCATAAACAAAGAAAAAGAAAAAGAGCATCCTTTCAGGCTTGAGCTTTTGTCCTGCAAAGGACCAACAAATAATGATGATCTCCTTGTAGGGGATGTTCTACACTTCTCTGTGGTGAATGGCTTTCCTCTCACTGGAGTTCAGTTCCTGTAAGAGAGCACAGATTCCTCCAGCCAGCTCAGCACAGCAGTGCTGGATGCTGCTTTCTAGCACGTCAGGAGCCACAGGGTTTGTTCTGACAATAATTATCAGCAACTAAGTGCAAATGCAATGAAATTTGACCAGTATGCAAGAAAAAGAGAGTACAATTGTGTTTGATTCAGAAATAAGTCTTTCTTTAGACCCATCTCTACAGCAAAAGTGATTACCTGAGCATGAAACAGCTAATTTTCTGGGCTCTGATTATTACAGAGACTGGGAAATGCACAGCATATTGAAAAATATTAAATTGCAAGACCATACAATAGTAATCCTGTTTCCATTTTTATGCAAAAAACGTAGTTGAAGGCAAGGAGCAGACACCATCATATCTACCAGACTCTTACTATAGACTCTCAGGCTATTATTTGAAGCTGTAAATTCTTAAATATCTTCCATGAAGGACAAAAAACCTGAATGTCTGAAGGCATCAAACCCCTTCCTTTGTAGGAAAGATAGATTTTATGTGAAGAAGATTTTTCATGTCAAATGTGACTGATAGCATGTCAAATTGGCATGGCACACTGGCCAAAAGCAGTGAAAATCAAAGCTCCCTCTCTGACAGTGGTGTGCAACAGGCTCCTCTCTGCTCTCATTCCTACACAGTAATCCAGAATTCTGCTTAGCAAGACATTTTGGAATTTTATAACAAACTTGTTGTACAGTGCAATGCAATGTCCCTTTCACAGTAATGTTTCCTTCTTCTTATCATTATTCTACAACCTGATGTTGTTTTCATCAAGGATAGCTCAAAGGCCTCTTGCCACAGAAACTGCAAGAGAAGGAGGAGAAACTGAGTACAGAGGCTTCTTTTCCACAGCTGTGTCCATGACAATGACATCAGTGGATATACCTAGGCAGCCTACATATCCCAGCCTTGATTTTTATTCCCATTGATTTGGTGCATACAAGGACTGATCATTAGAAACCTTAGGTGGGGGCTTGGTACAGAGCTTTACTTCTAACAGTTTGCAAAACCAGGCAGCTCTTCACAAGTGTGTGCTGAGAGCAGGGAGTCCAAACCCACCCCAGGCAGCAGAGAGGCCCTGGGAAGGTCCTCCCTAATTGTGCACAGCATATGGGGAACACTCAGTCCTTCCCTCTGACTTCTGAAGTTGTGCATATGGAAAAGAACCAGGTCTTAATTTTAATCTATCACAACTCTCAAAACCTCTGGCCAATTAAGTCTGGGATCCCCACTGTAAATCCTAGCAGGAACTTTATGTATCTCTTTCTTATTTAAGTGTCTAAAAATACAATGCAGGCTCTGGCCTGCTCCATCCCCTTTGGGCTCCTGCAAAGAAGAGACACTGAAAAAATGGAGCAACTTCTCTAGAGAAGGGTCTCACCACAGGCAGCTCGCAGTAGGCATAAAGGTCCTGTAGCTTACCTACAGCACAACATCTGTACCTGAGGCTGAGAAAACAGGATGGGGCTGTGCTGCACACCAGGAAAGCCTCACTGGCATCAAATATGAGCAGAACTTTTTCTGTTTTATACCTGAAACCAGTCCTGCATCCTGTGGGCAGAAAGAAGGATGGCCAGTCAGAAAAAATACTTCTGCCTCGTCTTCTAGATTTATTTTTGCTAGGTCATTGGTTTTGGTAATTATATAAAAATAAATATTATAGTAATTATGATAGTTACAGTTTTAAAATAACTATATTTTGTTATCATTGTATTGATTTTTTTTTGTTCGTTTTCATTGTAGAAAGTATTCCTCTTAATGTCCTTGATGGTTCATTTTTGTGTTCAGGGCTTTTTAAAAAGTGATAAAGCCATTCAAATAGGGCTTCTATTTATAGTTTTAGCTGTCTCCTATCTAAGTTAATAAATGAATTAGGATTTTGAGCAGGAAAATATATTTTTTATATATATATTCAAATTTAAGTCATTTCAGCAACCATATAACTCTATTCTTATTTTTCACAACTCAACTGGTAAAAATAAGGCTGAAAATTTATTACAAAAACCATATGAAAGCAATAAAATAAAGCAAAATGATCATAAAAGCAATCACATATTTCATAGAAAATAGGAGTATAAAATCACTTTGTGTGAGGCTTTTTTACCACCAAGCAATTTATCATTTAAGAAAAGACAACATTCTGCTGTGTTTAAACATCTACTGTGTTCAACTTCTTGCGACCCATATGGGAACGGGAATAGGTTTTACTATATTCAATTCAAAAAGCTTTACTCCTCACTGGTCATGCCAGCACAATCTTTTAGTGCCAGTGGTAGGTTCTGATAAGTTTGCAAGTGTTCTATCTTTCCTTTTACATTCTGCAGTTTCAGGCTTTTTGCATACTCCTTCCTATAGCTTAAAAAGAATCTAAATTTCTTAATAGTCTAGGACTACTTTAATGGCCAAACTTTTGGGATGTGCTCAAACTTAATGTATAAACCCCACAATTTAAGAAGGTAAAAACAAATTTAGTGCTACACTGCTTTGGAGAGACTTTTAATTATTTTGACCAAGATAAATATTTCAGATGTTTCCCCACAAGATGCAACTTGGAGTTCATACTCTTCACAAAATACTATGTGTGACCTAGGCTCCCTTTATTCACCTTTTATAATCCTTGATATATAATGTTATTTGATTTACATTACAGGGAAGATCTATGGGCGTATTTGGGCAATAAATTCAAATTAGATCAGCCCCGTTTTTCTGATTTATTTCCCCTGTTATACTACAGGATACTAAACAATGCAAACATTATTACCTAGCACTCCTATGCCTTATCCTGTAGCTCCATCCTAAAAATATGTTTGTTAACCAAAGCGGAATTCTTCTGTAGGCACAAGCATAAGCTCTGTGAAATACAGCATTGCATCTTCAGAGGACACTACACCCTTCTGAGTCATTTTTGTGCAACACAGTTGAAGGGAATTTTTTCTGTCCAAGCTCTACTCTTGTAATAGCATGTGTTGTTATTTTAAAAATGCACATAACTATTCATCTTGGCAGGCTAATAAAGTGCAGAGCTAAAACCCTCTTGAATTTTTTAATTTTACTCTTTTTAGTGGACTACAATTTTGTTTATTACTAAACTAATTGTACATTATTCTCTCCAGTTAGAGAATAGCTTAGTAATAAATACTGCAGACCACACATTGTACATTTCATTTTTAAAGCTGCAGCCTGTGACCAAATGGAAGGAAGGAGTTGTCACTCTTAACTTGAGTTCAGTGCTCTTAGACTGCTGCAAACTGTTACTGGGATGGGGAGAGAAGTGAGCACAGGAGGAAGTAAAGCAAAAGGAACCAGGAGTGCATAGCCTTTCATTTCTCATCAAAAAAAGTAACTGTTGTTCACATAAAAGCAGTCTGCTTTAAGGATATGAATATCAGTCCCAAGGAAATTGTAAAAATATCAGGCTAGAGCATACCTTCTCTGAAGCTCAACATTTACAGAATGTGTTTTCTCCCTTCGCTAATTTTCTTAGTTATTGGCTGCCTTCCCAGGCAGTAGTTTCTCAGGCTGGTGTGTTGTGATCTAAATGCTAGGCTGGGTTATAAGCTAACTTGAAAAGCAAAGTAAAAACCAGTGCTTTAATGTCAGCCTTTCCTACCTATTAAATGTACTGTTTCTCCTAAACAATCTGTGAATTTGCTCACAGCAGTCACCCTGTTTCCCTGTGCAGTTACTCTGCTGGTATTCAAAGAGACCTATATGCAGTACTGAGATCTTTCACTCCTCACTAAACTCCCTGTTGGCATCTCTGGAAATTTTACTTCTGTAAGGACTGTTGGTTCAAAACCTTCACAGTCTTTTTTTTTTTCTCCCTCCCAAACCATCACGTCTGATAACCCGAATACAATTTCTTCCAGACAGTCTCAGGAGAGTTTGAGCAAGTGCCTGCTTGTCTTTTTTTTTTCCTCATAGAAATAGTCCTAATAAAACACCACAGAAAATCTGGACTAATTCTGCTGCCTTTGAAGGAGCTAATCTGCATTTACCCCTGTATTAGTGAGCTGAAATCCAGCTCAGTGGGACTACTTGTGTGCAAAATTTGGTCCTTGTAAAATCTCACAAAATTGTTTAACAGCTACCACATAAATAGGAATGAAAACATAATCCTGAGCTGAAATCTATGCAATTGATATTTTTTAGTATCATGCTTTAGAGCAGGAAAAGGATTTAATGATAGTAGCTGGGTCAGCTCTCAAAAATATAGTTTAAGCTTTGCTTTCCCACACTAATCAAGCTGTATCAGCACTAACGACTGCTGGTCTGTCCCCTCTCCTCCTTCCCCCAGGCCTAGGATATTGATGGAGCAAAAAGAGATAATGAATTGGACAGTCTAGTATAAACAAATCAAACAACAGATGCCTCTGCAAAGGTTTGAAAGGGACATTGCTTCATCTTCCTCAGCAGAGAGAGCACAGCTCCAAAAACAGATCAAAGGATTTGGCGGAAGGTTCAAAGGGAAAAGACTATGATTTTCTCCATTTAATTTTTACCTTTTAATTCTTTCTTCTTTCTTTATACTGCAATCTCTCTTTTCTCCCTATCAGTGAGTTTGTTCTGAAAAAATGCCCCTCTGTTGAGGTCTTAACTGAAGGACAAAACCTGACAAATCAGAGGTCAAAACTCATTCACCTCTCTTCTTATCAAGTCTTGTCTGGAACCAAAAATACTATTTTCCTAGTATTTGAGAGTCTAACTGTTGTCTCTTTCAGCTGTTTCTGGGACACTTATATTTTGGATACTTGTCAAAACCTGCTTTTCTCTCTTGCAACTGACAGCATGGCAGTTCCCAAGCCTTGCAGATGGGGACATGGATTCAATTTAATCCACAAAACTTTAGGTAGGTAGGAGAGCTCCTAAATCACTGTTGTGGTGAGTTCACAGCAGCACCAGGTAAAAGGCACAGAGAACTAATGACAGCACAAGCTGGGAATGGCAATTAGAGATCTTAGGAAAGAAATAGGAGACAGCAGTAATACAGGTAAAAAATGGATATAGGACCAGAACCCCTTAACAAGCCTGACAGTTACATCTCTGCCTGTAAACAACAAACCAATTATTCAGAGCAGCCATTAAAAGAACAGCTGAAAGCTTAGAACTTACTGAGAAAGGCAGAGGATTATAAACTATTTTAGTCTTGGAAAGCAGACTCCTCTTTATTTTTATGTCAGTCAGACTTACTCCTTTGCTCAGAGAATACTGAAAACAAACCACAAGGTTTCAACTCCTTGATCAGGAGCTACTGGGGTTAGAATATGTAAGAGGAGATTAAATTACCACAAAGCAGCAAGAGAAAGATATTTTCCTTTTCTGAATTTTTTCTGGTTTTTTGTGGGGTTTTTTGTTTTGTTTTGTTTTGTTGTTTGTTTTTTTTTTTAAATAATCTATGTCACACTACAATGTAAATTTAAAAAAAAAAAAAAGAAAGAGAAAAGGTTTATCTGGATTAACAGGCTGAGCATGGGATGTTTAAGGACAGCTCTAGGTGGGGAGCAGACTATCTTACACACCTTTTCCAGTAAGTGGTAAGCCTGGTCATCAAGTCAAGTCTTGCAGGAATGTTGGAGAGACTTCAGGGAGAGCAGTTGGCTGGGATCCCTGTCTGGTGACCAGAGATAGAAACACAAAGAAAAGTCTATGAGCAGCAGATAGTGATGAAATGGGACAGTCTGAGGCTTCAAGTGTCCTGTGTGGTGTTTGGGGTGGCATGAGGGACCATTTCTTTGAGCCCTAGAAGAGTTGTCCACAAGAGGATAAGGTGTAGGTGTTCCCATGCATGTTTAGCCCAGTGCCAGCACAAGTTCCCATGGCTGGTCTATGGGACAACATGTGGTATCAGATGTTGGTCACCACTGGCCCACAAGTGCTGCCCAGGAGTTCTCTTTGGTTTGCTGGTTTTTCTGAAGTCATTGATGTCCCTCAGTGGAAAGGTGACTTCTGCCTCATACTCACTGTGGGAAGGTTTCTTTTGGTTAAGCTAGCTAAGGGCTCAGCATTGAGTCAAATCTGTCCTGAGCTGTGGCTCTGAAAGTAAAAGGAAAGCAACACCAAAGAGGAAGTAGACAAAATGCCACAGCTTGTACTACTTTCAGAAAACAAGAAGTACTGCCATTTGCACTAATGCTAACCAGGTGCTGAGCAAATACAGAAACCTATTAAAATCTAATGGTGTCCTTTAATACCCTCTTTGCACTGTCAATAAAAAGAGTTGAGCAATGGTAACCTGGATCTCTCTTTTCCACAGAGACTACAGTGAACAAAACAGCCTCCATTCACCTAAGCTCTCTCAAAAGACTTCAGCTAATAAAAGCCCTCAAAGCCCTCAGCATTCTGTGTTTGTACTTATTTTTTCACATTCCCTAAAATCCTATGGACAATTTATGGAATAAGAGACTGCTACTTGGCACACATCTGCCCTTCCAATCTTCTCTGCACAAGGCTATTTCAGTAAATAATACAAAGAAGAGAAGATTCCTTCTCTTAGTGGCTGCTTGGGCCCAGGTTAACTGTATAAAACGTACAAGCTCACCACAGAAAGTAAAATCTCACCAGAAACAGGGTGGCCCTCCCTGAATTCTGAGTGATTTTTTTCTACAGTCACTTTGTGAAGAGCAATCAGCTATTCAAATGAAATTCTTGTTACTTAACAGGGGGGAAAAAAGCATTTATCTACCATTGTCAAATAATGAAGATTTGAGAACAAAACTGGACTACACAAAGATGCTAAATATACAGATAATCTTGGCAGCCCACTATTCTCCTTCCTAAAATTAACTGCTAAGAATGTGATTATGTTCTAGGTACATGACCAGTTGCAAGAGGAGAAATATTGTTCCTTGCCAGCTATAAAAATCCAGGGATTTTTATGCTTCACAGAAGAAGTAAATGCTATTGACTTATGTACCAACTAAGAAGAGGGGAGTGAGTCAGCACATTGGACGAATGGACCTCCACTCTCCATCATTCTGTGCCTGAGGATGATGGGTGCAAGGTTGGAAAAAAGCAAAAGCTCTTCATTTCTTTCCTCTGCACAAGGAAGGCAGTCCTGTGGCTCACTTAGCAGCTATTACTAATAGAAACACCTCTGTGAAAGAGCAGAGCTCTTGGTCATGACAATCTATCATGACAATCTACTTCAGCAGAGTATGGAAATTACTATAGTAGAGAAGGTTTTAAATAAAATGAAAAACCTTATTATAAATGATAGATGTTTTGGAGGGGAAAAAAATGGTGCTCAACAAACAGCCCTTCCTGTTTACATTCCAAGGAGCCAGAATTAGTTGCCTTCCCTGTAGGCAGTTTAAGTTGAAAGGGCAAGGATTCCATAAACATTGTGACTGAACTGCCCTCTCATGTCTCAGAGATGGTGACTGAGCATAAAGGCACTTTGAAAGAAGTGTCTTGGGAACGTGAATGTTTTCACTGCCTCTGTGGAGTATCTTCTCTGAATAAAGGAATTCAATCTCAAAGCCTGCTACCAGCATCTTTTATTAACTTTGGTGAATGACTGAATACAATGTTTATCAATCTGAAATGGAAAAAAACCATAAAAATGCACACTGGTACTATTGCCTGCTGACACATTCAGGAACTATGGCCCCAATTTTCAATGCCTGCATGTAGCTTCCTACTGTTTCATTCTTTCTTCTTAGGCCAGCCATGTCACACATTCCTGAATCATTTTTTAGAGCAGTTTTCAGACTGTCCTAGCACCAAGCTACAACAGAAAGCATCACCAGAAACAAGGACAGGCATGCCCTGCAGTCTTAGCTGTGCCATGCTGCACTCAGTTGCACTCCTGGAGTCCTAGAAGTGGCAGTGAAGCTATGTTACTTGTCCTAAACCATGGAGAAGTCATGTCCCATATAGCCAACAAGTTCTTGGAACAACTCATGCCCATGATGTAGGAGCTAGCAGGGAAATAGAATTGTTTATAGCCTAATTTCAGTAAGTGACCCTAAACTGATTGCCTTTTCACCCCTATCATCTAATTTAGGAGTTAGGCAGCACCACTGTCACAGTACTGGCAGGATCAGCTGGAAAAGACCAGCTGTGAAGTAAGAGACATGGGGGCAAGAGCTTGTGCAGCAATACACCCATGGCAGACTTGTGGCACTGTGGTGACAAGACGGGCCAACCTGGTGCTTGAGGGTGGAGGCACATACCAGTGCAGGAAAGAGGGATAACATTGACCTGGCAGCTAGCTGGGAAAGCTCAGTGGTTTTGGCTTTTCCACCAGGAATTACTAAAACTTGAAATATTCTAGTTTGCTCTTAGGGGAAAGAGGTACAGATCCCAGCAGCCAGGGTGCAGAGTACCCATTTCATCAGGAAATGACTGGCTGACATAAACCTGTGTTTTTCCAGCACGATTTAAAAGCCCATTTGATTTTAACTCACTATCTGATCATTCAGTTGTTAGATTATAAATGCATGAGCTGCTATGAGGTGGGCAATGCTAGCCTGACCCAAGCTGATCTGAGCTGTATCTTGACCTGCTTGTTAAATTCCCTTTCTGAACTGCATTATCCAGGGTCATACATCAGAGGTGTCCTCTGAGAGTGCCAAGTAAGATTCTTACATGTTCTTCATCCACTTTTTTCATGGAAGGACTTTAAAGTAGCTGGAGAGGCAGATCATGCTTACTTCTGCATTTAAAAGAGTAGTAAATACAAGTAACAATTCAGCCTATGCTCCCAGACAGGCCAGTGCCCCTCAAAAGGGCATCCTGCTCTGTCACATTAATGTGCACCTATGCTCAGTGAGAAAGAGCAGCCACTGCCAACAGTCATGGTGGTGCTCTTTGTGATATTATTAGAACAGGAAAGAGACCCTTAAGCTGTTAATTTGATTTAGGCTGATGATCAAGGCCAACTTTTCACCAGATTCCCTGTCAATCAGACAAAAACAGTGCTGTATCTTGAAAATGGTGCTGCATCTCAAATCCTCACCCATTTAGCTCTCCGGAACCAGAGGACTTTTGATACACCTACTGGACAAGGAGCCAACAGCTTCAAAATCAGAGCTTCCTCTGCCTTTACACCTAGTGTACCTGTTAGGGCACAAACTCTAAAACCTTGACCATCAAAGAAGAAAATCAATGCCATATTCTGCATCAGACAAGGATGGGGGAGGAGGCACATTTTACACACACCCAACAGTATCTAAAAGGCTCTTTTTAAATTTACACGTCCTGATTACTGTGACCCCTATAATAACTTACATTCCAGTTCTTTCAATTTCAGCAGGAATGAGACATGCCAAAGGAAACAGAGGTTTCAGGAAGTGATTCATAGATAGGTATTATTACTTCTATCTGTTGAGGCTTGTTCTTTAAAGGTGTATGCTTGTTTTTGAAATCCAGCATATAAATACCTGCTAAGTGTCATCTCACTATACCAAGTTTACCATGACTGGAAAACACAAGGAGGGGGAAAGTGGTGGGTTCATTGTGCTGCATCTCTAAACAGTAAGAGGAGACATCATTTTACACCTGAAGCTTTCTGCAGCTCAGAAGACATGACCCAGATTGAATGTCCTTACATTCAAAAACCAAACTTGTAGATTTCTAAAAAATATTTTTAGAATATTCCTTTTTCCCTTTGCTGTTTTAAATCCTTTATAAGCCTCCTGGTTCTCTGGTTATGTTAGATGTCAGCCAGCCTCACTAAAATTCTTGACATGTTTCTCTAAAGTGACCTTTATCTTACACTGAACAAAAAGCTTCAGAGAGTAAATATAAGGTCTTCCTTACCATTTCCATGTTTATCTTGCTGCAGGCTGCATCTGATCACAAAACTGACACCACCCCCACTTCACAGGAATTTTTCTTATTTAGAGAAAAAGCAAGCAAAACAGCACAGCAGAATCAAGTCATAACAGATACTGATTGCACAGTGTCTCTCTCAGTCCGTAATGAATCACTTACTCAGTGCTATGAGAAAGGGGCATCAGGTTGCTCAAGGTGCCTGATTACAAAAGCAACCAACTAAAGGGACCAACTTCAATTGGAACCAACTAATGTTGAAATTGTTGTATCTGCTGAAAAGGACATAGAAATGAAAAAAAAANACTCCCCCCCCGAAATTTACATGGCTAATAGTTGCTTTTATATTTTGCTCTACAGAGACAAATTTTGTAGGCCATTTTGGAGGCTATAAACTAAAGCTAGAATAACTGTGGGTAAATAATCAACTACTACAACTTCCAGAAGATCACCCCATATGACACCTGCAGACCAAGGACCTTAGAAACCCTGCAGAGCCATGCACAAGGGCTTTACTTTTACCCTAGTTCACCTCCCTGGGACTGTCTCAGCATGCAGGTGCTGACGGGAAAGCTCTTGCACAAAGCTTGGGCTCATGCCCCACAAATTGCTTTTGCAGTGGAATCTTCTTGCCCTGTAGGTCAGACAGTAACCAGAGGAAGAGAAAGCATTTGTCCCAAACCATCCTTAAACCATCTACTGTCTTTTATTTTGGAATGATGTGATGCAGTGGAACTGCTGGATTTTACAGTGTGTCAAACATAGAGTGGCTACAGTACAGTGGGAAATTATTTGTGCCACATGTGTAGCTTGCAAAGTTCTGCCAAAGGCCTATTCTTGCACGAGCTAAAGCAATGACTCCTTCACCACAGAGAGCAGCAGGATGGAGACCAAGCTCTGTGCTTTTAACTTTTGGATTCCTCTTGCTGAAATAGGCCACATCCAGACAGTGTTGTCATTTTTTATTAATCACAGGTAACATAATTCTGGTCACTGCTATAGGCTGTTTTGTCGCTATATATAATCTTGCAACTTTCACACAATTTTTGCAAAGCAAAATGAGAATGAGGAACTAATCCCCTTCAAAACATCTTAGGGCTTTGAGGAAGAGAGCTTTATCTATGTGTCTAGAGGCTAATTGTTCAAGTCCCAGCTGTTCTGCCAACTGTGGTTAATATTTCTCTGCCCTTCACAACCCAAGACATTACATCCAATTGCACAGTAACTATTATTCCCCAGTTCTCCAGAAAAAGAAATTCTAAAAGTGATTTGGACAGCATTGAAATCAGGAATCACAGGCCAGTATGGGCTCCTGCACAGACTGAGAGGCCAATTCAGATGCTTCTAGAATAATTCTCTTCCTATGTATTAAATTAATATATGACTTCAAGATTTGTGTTAATATATCTTTTACTGCTGTACATTTTTTACTTTGACTGAAACCATCCAGCTCTTTAAGGATGAGCTGTGGAAGCCTCCTGGCTTCACTGGGATTGTGCTTCTCAGGCTGCAGCATATCCTTCAGCGGTGCACAATCTCAAACCAGTACACAAACTGGGGTGCTTACTGCTGCTGCTGGCAAGGGTGGCAAGTGACAAGAATGAGGAAATAACATTAAGCACCCTTTGAACTGGGCAGCTTCACTTGTATTCCCAGAAACAAGGTGATTGGGTCTGTGCAAAATCCAAAAAAGATAAGGACTTAATATAATAAGCCTCTTCCCAGAACACAAAGTGTGGAAAATGAATGATACAGCCTGTCACCTCTTGATACCAAATGAAACCCTGTCTGGCTCAAGCAGGGATTAAAATTTATTCCCAGCTAATTGATGTTTGGAGTCAGCACACTAGATTAATTAGTCTCAGCTCCAGCTTCTGCTTCATGTGTTTCCCTGCACAGCTTTGAGGTAGTTTTTTAGGTCAGACACAAACTCTCACTGTGTGTTTGTGCAATGCCAAGCACAAGAGAGTGCAGAGCCCCCCAGAAAGCTCCTGGTAGTAAATCCACCATTTGGACTGCAACCAACTTGGTCTGAATTCAGAATACTGGCAAACTTCTTAAAATTTTACCTCCCAGGGTCAGCTGGTGGGAGTGCACAGAGCAGCAGCAGACAAAAAAGGAGATTATTATAATTTAATGTTGTGGGCTTTGGTTTAATTTTGTGGTAATCAACATTTTCCTGCTGGTGGTGTTCTAAAATAGTGATCTATGATCAAGTACATCATTTGTCCCAAAGCACAGGAAAATCAAATGCAATCACAACTGATCAAAACTGTAGAAAAAAGAGGCATCCCAAAGAATTTCAGTAGCTGTTATGCCTACACATTTCCATATTTCTTCTTTCTGAAGTAGTGATGACTGGAAAATGAAATGGTTTAATTCCAAGCTGGAAGAAAAAGGCATATAGTGATTTTTTTCAATTAATCAAAATTTTTGTAACACAAGTCCACAGTGAAAACATGTCAATAAATTATAAATGTTTCCATTCTGTTAATTTATGCAAAGATTTTTTAAATAGGAGCAAAACCCAAGGCACTGCATTCTGCAGCTGTTCAACAGAACATTTAAATGTTTTCCAAAATAATTTTCCTTACTTTGAAACAAAGTTTCTTCAAAGTAGAAGATAAAATGGAGATGGGAGAAGAACTACCAGAGAAAATTTTTTTTTCTGTACAAAAACTGCATCAATAAAACATTTTTTATTAGCTTTGAGCACGCATGCTTCTTTAAAATTATCTGGAGAAAAAAGATGGACGTCAGAAGGACTGAATGATATTAGAATAAAATTCTGGTTAAATAAGTACAACAGGCAGTTCTTTCTGATTTAGTTAGTACCATTCTTCCCTTTGGGGGACTGTTTACCCCCAACCAAAACAACCGTCTCAGCTCATGAGAAATTCAAGACGAGCTGCTATAACAAACTGCCAATTGCAATTCAGCCGGGGTTTCATCCTACTCCAGAAAGCAGCAATCATAAAAGTTTTACATTGGAAAATACATCCTGTTACTGTACTTTAGGGTTTCATACTATTCCAGCTATTTCTTCCATTACCAGCCCTCAGTCCACCAATTCTGTCTCAACAGCCTGCAAGTAAAGTCTCTTTCAGAATATCTCCATGTTGTACTCAAACTGTTTCCAGAGCAAAAATTATATTGTTCTGGGCATGGAATCTGTGAAGTGTTTTTCTCCCTGCACAATTCCATCTTTGGCCATTATACTTACCTGTTCCCAAGCTTCCTTTAGCATAGTAGAGGGAGCCAGTTATGACGAAAGGGACAACTCATACTACCTGAAGCCACCCTGCCATGTCCTCAGAAGGTCACTGTACTCAAGAGATACACTTGAGTTGTGTCCTCAGACATTCTTTGTGTTCACAAGGATTATATTTATCCTGTAACATTTCTAAGTGAATATTGACAACTTTATCTCACCATACAGCTCAAAAAGATGGGGCTGTAGGCACACATCTGTACTGTGTGTGCCGTAATCCTACAGGCACCACATAAAGGTGGTCCCAGCAGCAGCAGCTGGCTTTGTAAAGGAGACTTGGCAGGGAAGTAATCAGTAGGGGTTTAGTTGTCTGAATTGGAAGCAGGAAAACGTGACTGTAAGCAACTGTAGATAAGCTAGAGTGGATGGGTCATGGACTAAGAATTATTGGCAGAATCCAAAAATAAATTTGATGGAGCAATACTCGAAGGTTTACAAACTGCCTCATAAAACTTTAATTTTTAGAGTCACTGTCTTCACTACACTCAAAAACATAAGAAGGACAAGAAGAAAGAGTGAGGTTGCAGTCTCTCACCCCTTGCAATCCGTGGAGCAGAGCACAAATGTTTTTCTCCCCTCTTTTGAGGTCCGGAAAGGGAGAAAGGGGAATTTGCGCACTCTAGCTGCAATACCAGCTTTTCTAACAGCTAATGCATAATACAAAGTTTATCCTGACAAGTCATTTGAATATTGCTCTCTGAAAGCATGAAGTACTGCAGTTAAACCTACAGCACCGATAACATTGCTGTGTGCACTGGAGCCAATTCCCAGCTGCCAGAAGCTCTTCCAGGAGGCGCTCCTTCACAGTATTTATAAACACCTACACACACCATGGAAGAGGATTACAGAGATTTATGAAAGGGGGAAAAAAGGCCTACAAACCCAAGCATTTACTTATTAGGTATGGTGGAGTTTTTCCTTCTGGGGTTTTCATTTCTGGCAGAAATAGAAATATAAATATGGTAAACATGCTTTCTTGGTTAATTGACTTGCAGCTGCTGGCTGATAAACTCACTTTATTTCACCCATCTGTTCTATCACCTATTACTCTTAGAACAGCTATGTTCTTTATGATTTAAGGACATTTTAATATATTTCCTTATACTGATTTTTTGTACTTCACATTTTGCTGGTAAAACAGCAACATGGAACATAGGTTAAAAAGTATTGTGTAATTCTCAAATGGATTTAGTAAGTCATTCTTCTACTATGGTCTTTCAGCAGACACAAATAGAAAGAACAAGGGAAACTACTCAAGACATTTGTAATAAAATCATCCAAATTCCTATCATTTAAAATGGTTATAATACCAATACAGCATTTGATCATTAGAGATAAGGAAAAAATGAGTAGGAACAAAATTTTTAAAACCTCAAGAGATCATAGAAATGATCCTTTGTATACAAAAGTCTAACCACATCACACTGAAGTGATTGTAGTGGTAAAAAGAAATGCATGAAAGATGATTTTTTTCCATATGTATGTTATGTGTCACTAAGCACTCTATCAACACTGTGTGGTAATATCAAACTGCTGCAGGATTGGGATTTAACTGCTCTATGTTTATGCCTACATTTACAGAACAAAAACCAGTCCCCATCTCACCTAAAGCCTTGCTGCTGGGCCACTCCTAGAGGCTTCTGACACAGGGTCAGGATTTTCCTGTTGGAGGAGAGGTTCCCATCACCAAGGTATTTTCCAAGGTATTGTAATTAAATACATTGAATCTGGATTTGCTAAATAACAGGGCTTCAGTTACTGTTCATTAAAGAAAAATAAAACTGAATCATAAAAGAATTTTGTACACTTTCTACTTCTGTCTTGTGTCTTCTACTTGGGAACCTCACTGTCTTAAAGCATCACCTTAGGGCCCAAGTTAATAGGAACCATTTCAAATGACACACCAAAAGTTAAATTTACAAACACCCAGGTGCTCTGTCACATAAAAGAAACCTTCAAGGTTTGTTCAACATGGCAATTATCCACAAGAGCCTCTGAAATGTGCAGAGCCAGTTGATTTCAATATGAACCTGACTTATTGTCTCAAAAAGATATACACCAGATGTGTTTGTTTATGAATTAAAAATATTTCTCATTCTCTACCTCCCCTTGTCTCCTGCCACCTGAATTACAGATGCTTTGGACAGGATTATGAAACTTGAGTTAAGTTAATCCTTATGCACCTTGACCAGTATATGGGGTTTGAAGGCCAAAACATCTTGCATGGAAAGTTAATAGAACCGGGAGAAGCAGGTGCACTGCACTTCTCCCTGCTGAGGTTCAAAGTAATGTGTTGTTTACACTCTTAGAAATGTAACGGCATAAGCAGCACTTGATTTGATTTGCTTTTAACGGAAGACATGACACCAATTGACTCATGTATTATAAAAATGCACACACTACCTTTTGATTTTACAGCACTCGCTGTATACGCTGAAGGAAATTCATTTTTTATATCAGATGTACAAAAACAGAATCTTTGGTTTCTTATCACAAAGAACTGTAGAAACATGACTCTTTCCCACTATAAAAATGTGCCTACTTTGCCAATGTTAAATAATTTCTGGCTTGGTTCTCTGAAAATGTGATTACAAAAATAGTCCCTAGTTCAGCAACAAATCCACTCTTGAAGTGTGATCAGAGTCACATTTTAGTGATAAAAGCAAATTTTCCTCCTGTCAGACTCTAAAGCTGTAACAGGTAAGAGCCCATGCTCAGGAATCCAAGGACAAAAGACCGATATATTAAATGAAATAGTAAAGAGTGGCGCCTGCAGGATGCCAGGATCCCTCTATTCCCAGTCCATGGCAGTGGCGGTGCAGGGCTCAGTGGTGCAGGGTGGCACTCAGAGACTTTAAATCTTTGACTGTCATTTGTTATCAAGTAGAGATATGTGCAGCTGAGACTTGTTAACAGGGAATGAAGGCTACTTCTCCACGCAGTCTCAGGATCAAAGTATCCGTGTTTACCTCTGATTTTCTGTGCTATTTTTCTAACTGCCAGTCATGGCTGTTAATCAAACAGAGCTGCATCTGTCTGTGCAAAGAGGGGAACTAGGGCTCCAGGGCTAAATGTGCATGCATTTTAGTAGCTTCTAAAAAAGGTATGTATGAACTTCCTTTAATAAGACAACAATTACAGCACAGGACTGCAGGGCCTTCCCAAAAGAATCTACGCAGCAAGGGAGAAAGAAGCCCTCTCTACAAAGAGGGAGAGTGGCCATAGGACGCCTTCATTTACTGCTTCTTAGCCTCTGAAATTCCCTTAATTACAAATTGAAGAAGAATGAAAGAAGTTACAGAGCTATGGCAAATCTCCCTGCTCCTAGACACTAATCCCCTTATCCTCCTGCCAGTTCGTTCATCAGGTGAGACAAAATATTCACCACTACCTGTAAAATCTGAGTCGGCCTACACTCAGCAAAATTCTAACTGGTTTTTATGGGTTCTGGGTTAAGTTTTGACCACAAATCTCAACATCTGGTCTTAGGATGGGCCAACCATACAATTTGGAAAGCATAATAATCAGGACAGCTCTTGACTTGCTTTTGAGTCATCATGAGATGGGGACCAATACTCTTCCCTAACTCAAATAAATTTAGAGCCTCAGTTTCTGTGTAAAGTCACAGAAATAAATGTTTTGCAAGGGCACTCTTGGCTTTTTCTTACATGCATGTGCAGGCCAGCCCAGCCCTGCTGGAAGTACTTTCTGGTGGGGATTGCCCTGAAACATCTTTTACATCCAACAGAAAGGACACGAGCACAGTACTCTAGATGAGTGCACACCTTCCTTTCAGAAGTGTGAAAGGAAGGTGTGTGCTACCTTTGCCTTCTGCTGGAAACAGGAAGGAAATGGGGCATCACCCTGATGGGGGAAAAGATAGCTCGGTTTCACTGTCTCTACAGTGATGGCACCAGCGACTGGTTAACCACTAAACCATAAACACAGATACAGAACCATAAACATAAATATCTGCTGGAAATACTACACTAGAGTTTCATTTTGGTTAACTGTCATTTGGCTGTGTTCAATTAAGTAGATTAAAATTACTTCTCATAATCATTTCCCATTGGTTTCAATGCCATTATCCCTCACTCAGGATCAGGGAAGTAATAACCACATGGATGGCAATGCTGTCACAGTTTGTATGGCACAGCAACTTTTCCTATAAGGAAGAAAGGAACTATACATGAATAAGATAGAGAAGGCACAAGGGAAAGGAAAGAGGGAAATGATTTAGCAGAACATTTCAAATGCTTTAATAAATCATAAATTTACACTGACATGTCATTTTAGTGAGTTTCCCTTACAATGATCACTGAATGACAATATATCCTTTGTCTGCCGGGAATGTGAAAGGGTGGAATGTGCTGTTATGTTTGCATAGCATTTCTAAGGAAAAATACTGATTGGAGCATAAATAATTTTAATTTTTACTACTACAGGTCTTTTCACATAGTGTCTCTTAGATCAGCATATTTTAGGAAGAAAAATGTACAAATGTACAATATAAGCAGAGATCTCATTCACAGTTCTTAAAAATATGAAATCCAGAAAATCCTGGGTTCCCATTATTTTGAAAATAGAAGAACTTTATGCTCTACTGATTCTTTAATGCAGCAGATCTTGGAGAGAAGATGTAAGTTGATGCAGAGATGCAAGAAAATATTTTTTGAAGTGGAAGAATCAGATAAATCATGAATCACCAGTGTCACTGCTAAATCTGCGCATGTTCTCAGGGCTATTTTTAGATCACTGACCACCATCTCTACCATCCTTACCCAAGGATTTTAAGCACTGTTTTCAAAGACTCGTAAGCAAATGAGACAATCAAATATGAGAAATCAGCATAATCACTACAGTACCTTCTTACTTTCTATTCTGCTCTGAACAGCAATTTTCCATTTAGAGCATTATTGTATCCCAAAATTTAGAGTTTTAAGCCAGAAACTATTTGCAGATTCAGTTACAAAACAAGTGATTGATGAATGGATGTAAAAATCAATAGGAATGGATATAAGTCATCAGGTTGAAGTTGACTATCAAAGTTACTAAAAAATTCCATTTAGTTTTTCTTCCACAGAAAATATGCAACCATGCCTAAAGCAGATAAAGTAATTAGTACCTTTGCTTTTATTTTACAGATAACTCTATTTGGAAGATAGATTCTAAATGGTCTATCCTTATGCATATTCCTGCTACATTTCAAGATTGTATTCCCATACATCTAGCTCTTAACAGTGTTAAACTCAATAAGATTCAAGAAAATGCATGCTAAGAGCAAATAGTTTAAAAACCCCTGCTTTTTAAAAATGTGCTGCCATTGCACTGCTGTAAGCATTGTTAATCTGAGTTACAGCCCAAGACACTAACAGAATAAGAATAAGAAAAGAATAAGAACCTAAGAAAACTGTTAACAGCAGAGCGCAAAACTAGCGTTGTCTTTTCCCCTTCACCCTCCCAGTTTCTAATTTCTCACCCCAACTCATCAGCTCTTTTACAACCACAGAATCAGAGAGATGTGGGTTAGAAGGGACCTCTGGAGGTCATTCGGTCCATTGCACTAAGTATCACCAATTCGAAGTCAGATCCATCTTCAAAACTAGATGAAATTTCTGAGGGCTACAGCCAGTCCAGTGCTGAATATCTCTAAGGACAGAGATTCCACGTCCTTCCTGGGCCACCTGATCGAATGATTGTCCTACCTAACTGTTTTCCTACAGTTTATCTGGCATTTTCCTTGCTGTAAGTGGTGCCTTCTTTAAGTCTATAACCTCTTTCAGTTGTCCTCAATTGTGATGGAGGCAAAATCTGGGTACAACATGACCACTTCTGTTGTTTTAGACAACTATGGTGTTGCAATAGTCCTTGCTGATTGCATTCAGACTTTCTTCCAAAATACATTTTTCAAGTACACACACTAATTTAGGGCTTTAAGTCACCTGAGGCTTTGCTGACATGAACTTCATGATGGCATGTTGGAATCTTTGATCAGCCTACTGCAAGACAATACCTGGCTGGCAGAGAAACAAGTTCTCCTTGCTAATACTGAGATCTACATCATTTAGCCTGATTTTTTTACCAAAGGCAAGATTAAGATATCTTAGTCAGTATGAAGTCCCTGGAAAGAAGTTCTTGAAAGAAGTCAATGCCTCTCTCAGAGAAAAAGGAGGAAAAAACACCGGTTGAGAGACGCCAAATTGTCTTCTGCAAAAAGCTCATATAGTCCAAGGGAGAGTACGGGATGGCAGAAAAAGGGGATGACTGCTTTTAAAAGAAAACATTGCTGAAGCATTATTTCATATACTGAGATTATTGTTGTAAGTGGGTTTGTGTAGGTCTTCTCAGATGTTACTGTGGCAAAGAAGCACTGAGAAAACTGAAAGAGTTAAAGAAAACTCGTAGAGATGTGATTGCTACTTCATTGATGTTTGCCACCTGGTTTACACAGTAATATGATTGACAGCTGAATGAGAGTTGTCCTTCACATTCTTTTTTTCCACTGAATGTTTGTTTGGGTGTATCTGTAAGTGGGAAAAAAATGGATTCCAGGTATTGACAGCCTGACATGACAGTTTAGATTAGCCATTGCACCTTGTAATATAATTAGCCTGGAAGTGAAGAATCAAGCTCAGGAATGTGCTAAATGGCGCAATCACCCAGCAAAGTGAACAGAAAAAGGATTTTGTAGTTACAGTGAAAGAATCATCGAAACATCCATCTGCCCAGTACATAAATGCAATAAAGGAGGCAAATGAAATACTATTTTTTAACATGTTCTGCTGCGTTGATTGGAATTAAAACAGGAGAGTTTACAGGATGTACAACTGTATAAGTTTCAGCGCCTGCTTTATGGGACAACATGGCCTTTGAGAGCTACTAAAGCAATAAAAATAATATCAGATCTCAACAGCACAAGACAATTTCTGTGGAATAGGAAATATATGTAAAAAGAAGACTTCAGTGTGGCCTAACAGAACTGAAAATTGCAGGAAGGACTAGTAAAACTGATAGAAATAAAGTTTTAATACTAGCAAGACATTTACAAGCATGGAGAGAGAGCTCCAGGAAGCCTTCTCATTGTTTGACTAATGAACTCAGACAGCTATTCCACTCAAACACCAGCAGTCATACAAAATAAATTACCAAATAACCCAAAGAAACATAAAATGAATTCAACGACTGCAAGTGATGGTTTGTTTACTTTGGTGAGAAGGCAGAAAACACACCTAATAAAAAAGTAATCTGCACATGCAAACCTCTGACTGTAGCCAACACATCCCGGGGCAGCACTGAAAGAGCTCAATTTTGTCGTTATGAAATAGTCAGCAAGCTGATTAGTAGGAGACAAAGGTGGCATTTAAAAAAAGAACAGTTTAATGATTTCTGATCATATAGTCCTCAGTGTTACCTCAAGCACGCTCAGAAAACAGTTTTATGCTGGGGACTCCCTAATCTAAGGCTCTGGTCTGCTAACGGGAAGGGCCTGTCCGGCCAGGATCACACAAGACAGCGGTCCCCTCTGCTCTGTGCTGCGGGTCAAAGTGCAGTGTGTCAGGGACAGCTGCCAGGTTTTCTTAAATGGACTCCCCTGACCTGCACCAACGCAATGCCTGTGCTAACGTGGATGTAACCCAGAGCATCCAAGCGAGCTCCTGCCGCGCGGTACAGCTCCACCTACTGATGCGAGTATTCCCCAAGTCACAGGACGCCTCTGCTGCCCGGGTTTAAGCAAACATTTCTAGTTCAGTAGAGTGCTGGTATCACTAGAAGGCATTCAAGGACAAGAGCACAAGGAGCAGGGCGTGCAGGGACACGACGCTAAGAAACGTGAAAAACTGTAGCTCAGGTTTATACAAATGCCAGAAGAAGGTGCTCAGAACTTCTTCAGAAGCAGCATGACACAAAATTCTGAGTAGCTAGAACCAAAGGCAAAAATCCATCTCTCAAATACACTCTCTCCAAGTCACACCAGGGATGAATTTGACCCCTAGTGGAATGGGACTATAATCAAATTACATTAACAGAAAGGGCTTTAATTAACAACACTTAACTATAGTTGTATTATTTTCATTGTGCTACTGTATTTTTGTTATGTATGACTTATTCTTCATTAAGTGTTATTATGGTAATATTTCCCAAGCTGTGTGAGATTTTATTAGCACTTTGTCTTATTTGATGGCTTTATTCATGCACTTACTCAAGAGATTTTATAATTGTATTATATAATATTAGTAATTACTAATATATTCCTGGATGAATACTGGAATAAGACATTACAAAAATATAACTGAAGGAAAAGGAAACTAATTTCTCTTAGTACTTCAGAGGTGATTCACTTCCAGCAAGTATGAAGAATATTGTAGCTCAGGACCTCCTATGCAAACAGAAAACTTTTTCAGTCCTCTGCTAAATCCCACATTTCAGATTAACCTCAAGAGAGGAGGAACAACTTTTAATGAATTTGATGATGATGCTAAGGCCCACCCGTATTCCTCAGGGAAAGATTCAGCTTCCCTGAGGAGCTACCTCAAAGTTTTCCCATTAACCAAGGAAAAACTATTTGCACTCCCCTCTAACCTCCACTCTTAGAATAAAGCACACAGGTGGTGTCTGCTGTGGAGAACTGCTATTTTGGCACCACACATCCAAGCTGGAAGATGTTAGCTCACAATGTAAACACCTGTATCTTCAAAGCTTCTGTTGAAACATGCATCAGAGGAGAGTGGGCTACTGCTTTTAGCAGCAATCCCCACAAAAGCAGCCAGGTAGATGAACAGACCAAGGTACTGCTAAAAGAAGACAGTTGGCAAAAGAAACTTTACAGTCAGGCTGTTTTTCCTCAGGTGCAACAATACTGACACCTATTTGTGGACACAGGGTGGAAGGGGAAGATGTGTGCCTTGGCTTTGGCAATGTCAGTTGTTCCAAATGCTTCCAAAGGTACAGCCAGACCCTATGGAGATAAATTCCAGAGGCAGTGGGAACACTCCTTTCTCTTACAGATACTTGGAGAAGGTCCACAGAGTGGAGACTTGTTTACTCCCACAAGGCACTCTAATAAGTGCTCAAGCCCAGACTGCCAAAGCCTCAAATTTTGTTTTCCACCATTCTTTAGGATTTTCATCTGTTGTTTTAGAAACAATCATCCCAGTTTTGCCTAAAAGATGTTCTCCTTCTTTCTCCTATGGAGATATTTTACCTTTGTACAGGAAATAAACTGCCCATTTTGTACAGTTTACTCTTCCACTCTTTCCTGTTCGTGCACTCTGGCTGGCATTTAAATCCCTACAGAGGTCTCTGGGTGATGACACTGCCAAGCAGATGAGCCTCCTGGAAACCCTTCCTGTGGTCACTCCCAAGCAGATTTGGAGCTCCATTTCAAGCTCCATTTTGAGCTTTCTCCGGTTAATTCCTTGTCTCCCCCATGGTTTCTAGGTCACGCATTTTGCTCCTGATTTTGAAACATATTTCCACATTGGGCATATTTTACTTGAGGAATTCAGTTTGCTCCCAGCTAGAACTGAATTTCACACATCAAAACTTTTCAAGCCACACCTTTTAAAGGAAGACATTTTTTTTTTCTTTGTGTAATGTTTCCCTGTAATTATTATTAGCAGCAAAGAACAGTTACATTAATGCAATCAGGCTGAAGAAGCTGGCTGTTACAAGTTTCTCTGGGAGAAAAAAAAGGACATGAGTCTATCTTTCAGTGATGGATATTTGTTTTTTAAATGTCTCTGTGATTTTCAAGCCTTTATTCTCTGGGTGAGTCTTTTTGAGTACAGCAAGAGTTGTCTGCTCCCTTAGGAATGGGAACTGGGGGCAGTGAGGGAAACCCACAGGGGTCTGTCAGGGCAGAGTCTGGCACAGCTGTGGGGGGCTAGAGATCAGCCCTGTGGGGTGTTGCTGGGGCAGGGGCTGTCCTTTCCATGGAACAGCCCATCTTCCTCAGTCATCCGCTGCTCCTGTGCAGCCTGACAGTGGAGACAAACCAGCTGATAGATACAGACAGGCAGACAGAGAGACAGACTGCCCTCCGCCCCCCACAGCCAGGTCTCCTGTGCCAGCTCATGTTGTATTACAGTGTCTGTGGGCAGTCTGCAGAGATGGAAAAGAACGAGACAAAGAATTTCCCACCTTTCCACATGGGGAAATGAAGTATGGAGAATATTCACACCAAACCCAGACTGAGATGGTAAAAGACTCAGCTTGACAAATGAAATGTCAGCAGTGCTTTAGACGAACACATTCATCAGCAGAGGCAAGTTTTTGCTAGCTGGTTGTACACCAGACTTTGGGGGAAGGCAAGGGGAACTGAAAGACAAATATGAAAACCAGTGGGTTTGAAGTGCTGGCAACATGCAGACATCTGACTGCAGGACCAACCATACTACTAGCCATCTTAAGACTGGAATTGTGGCACCTCTCATTTTGCAACTTTAAAACATGAAACCAGCTTACTGGTGCTGTTTTGGACAACATTATATTCCTAACAAGCAGAGCCACAATGGAAAATCATGGATATCCTGACCTGCTCCACTACTCCTCAGCCACTCTAGAGAGGGATTACTGCAGCCAGCATGTGCTGGATTGGGATGAGAGAAGCACAATGAACTGAAAAAGCTCACAGCTCCATGGCTGCAGCAGGAGACAGTGTGCCATTAACTAACCAGTGGATACACTGCATTGCCCAATGACTTCTTCAGACAGGCAAGTACCTGCATCAGGTAAAAATCTTAGTGAATACATTAAATATTGGAAATAACACACCCATAGAACTTATGGCACATGGGGATATGGCCTCATTATTTTAGAAGTCTGTGGCTTTTCTGCTAAAGACTTTGTGGCTGCCATAATGTCTAATTCTTACACTGCATCTGAGTTAAATTATTATGAGTCTCAAAAACTCATGAAATTAATTGGAGGACTTCATGGCATCAAAAATGTGTTTTACATGTCTAGACAAATCTGATTATCATCATGCCCTTCAGAAATATGTTACATATTCCCAGCATATCAGATTTTACATGGCATTACCATTAAATGTGGTCTAACTTCAGCTAACAAACCAGAGAATAATGATTAGGAGGGTAATTTACTTCAGTTTTAAGTGATTAATTATGTTAACGTCGAGTAAGATAAGATATTTGACAATGACATCAGACAGCTCTGAATTAAAAAACCCATTCATTTTATGTTAAATGTATTTTTAAACCATATTTTAAAATCATTTTCAGTACCATAAGTAATGTAAAATAAAAATCAAAGTTTTCATTGCATTCATTTTGTCAGTGAGTAGTGTGAAAAAGGCCAACCTAAATAAATAAAACCAGACAGAAGCTCAGGTTATCATTTGCTGTTTCCCTGTTTTGCATCTAAAATCAGCATGCCCAAAGCCATGCCAGAAGCATCATAACCCCTAATTCTCAGTTCCATATAAAAAGCTAAGGTACACAGGGCTTAAATACTATGCTACTGGTTACACAAATGAGACCAGAATGTCCATGGCCTATGGGCAGTGAGCTCCTGCCACAGGTAACCGGGAATGCAGGGAGAACAATGTGAACCAACAGCTGGAATAGGAACACTTTACCCATGTAACCTCTTAGGCACAAGGCAATGAGCTCTGCAATCAGTAATTCTCCCAAGTTCTGCAATGTCACACTCACCTGTGTTGGTCAGTGCCATTCAGTGGATACTTTGTTGGCTGCATGAACATGAAAAGAATTGTGTTTCACATAAAAAGAGAGTTGTGCTATTGTGCATGCCCGAAGCTTTGTCCTGTCTCAGTTTTAATTAACACTTCTCAATGCTTTGCAAGGACAGAAGTAAAGCAGCTCTTCTTTCGAATCCCTTCTTTCTGTAAATCTTTCCTGTTCCAGTTAAGCTAATCAACATTCTTACAATGCTTTTTCATATGAAACTGTCACTATTCTTTAAAAATGCTACTATCTACCAATTACCATTTTCTACCACTTATAACACTTCTTTCTTTTTCATCAGCACTTCAAAATATTCTCACGTTCTACAATATCTCATTAAACCGGAATCCTGATTATTTCTATTGTGCTAGCAAGTGTGTCACTGGCATTATAATGGTCTTTTTTCTATTTTAACTATCCAAAAGAAGCAAAAATCAGTTTCATTTCATTCTTTCCAGACGAATCCCAACTGCTTTTATTTAAGCATCTGTATTTGTATTATACAATCTCTATTTATATTTCCCATGCTACACTATCCCACTGTAGTGAACCATCTTTTCATGGCATGTCCTGTCAGGATATAAGCATGCATACTAAGGCAAAATTATGAATAAGATTTTGGTAATTTCCATCTCATTTTGAAGCTCTTCTTAGTACTACAGTGGCAAACAGTTCCTGGTAGGTGAGGTTCCCTACTTACAGTTGGGTAGAGACACCTCTGTTCATGCAATACTCACTTGCTTCTTCCCTGGCATGTAAAGTTGATGCATTATTGCTTTGGATTGCTGGAAATGTTCACTGTGAAGCAAGCTATGCCCTAGCACATGCTGGAAAATCACAATATGGGAAGAGCAGTCCAGTTCTTGAGCATTGCTGATGTAAATATGGACCAAGGGAGAAGAGGTAACAAATAGATGGAGCATGAAAGTGACTGTGATTATTCAGGCAAGTAAAAACAAGGAATGACCACAGAAAGCAAACTGGATTTTTTCTGTAAGTATCACATCAAAACAAATTTGACAAAGAGTGACAAAAAGAAAACAATGTGGTTTTGCAGGTTTATAAGGTATGTGAGATGAAGAAAAAGGTTAAGGTGTATATAGAGGTGGATTTTCAAAAGCATCTCAGAAATTTCAGACATGCGCCCTACTGGCTTTTAGTAAGGTTGATACTCATAAAGCACTTTGAAACTGCAAGTGTAATTTCTTTTCTTCCTGATCCACTTTTAAAATACAGACAACTTACTGTCTAAACAAAAATTGCTTTACTTAATAAGGTCAAGTATAATTCTCTGAGAGTCCCAGGTGCTGTACAATCATTATTTGGCCTCTGGTGAATGATTTAGACTGCCTACAGTGATGTCTATTTCATAAGCAACTTGCGGGCCACAATTAATTTTTTGCAAGGGTTCTAGGAGAGAGTAGGGAAGACAAACTTTAAATGACCAAGCACTAAAAGCTTTTTACCTTCAAAAGCACTGGTATTTGTAAAGTATTGGTAGAAAATGGCAAACTGTAGACAATCTAGAAGACTCCAGAGATAACTTCTTAAGACAGGTAAGAGCCAGCCCTACCAGAGGGAACATGGCACTAGATTTGATGGTCACCAACATAAGAGAGATAATTGGGTATGTCAGGATTGGAGGTAGCCTAGGTTGCAGCAAGCATGCATTGGTGGAGTTTGCAGTCTTGAGGAATATAGGTCAAGTAAAGAGCAAAGTCAGGCCTCTGAACTTTAAGAAGGCAGACTTCCACCTCTTCAGAGAGATTGTCAGAGGGATCCCCTGAGAGACTGCCTTTGGGGACAAGGGAGTGGAACTGGCAAATCTTTAAAGAAATCTTCTATAGAGCAAAAGAGCTAGAGATTCCCAGGAGCAAGAAATCGTGCAAGGATGGTGAGAGACCAGAATGGCTGAGTAAGGACCTGTTGGTCAAATAAAGGGAAAAAAACAAATGCAGAGGCAGTGGAAACTAGGACAGGTAACCTGGGAAGAGTATAGAAAAGAAGTATGATTGTGTAGAGAGGGTGTGAGGAAGACCAATGCAAAACTGGAACTGAACCTGTCAAGGGACACAATGAGTAACAGGAAAGGGCTTCTACAGGTATGTTAATCGGAAAAGGAAGGTCAAAAAAGGTGCAATCTCCCTGATAAAAAACACTGGTGAACACATAACAACTCATGAGGGGAAGACTGAAGTAGAAGAATCAACAACTTTTTTGCCTCAGTCTTCAATGGCAACATCTCTTCCCACACCTCTTGAGTGGATGGATGGAAGGATGGGAACTGAGAGAGCAAAGTCTCTCCCACTGTAAATAAAGTTCATGACCACCCAAGGAACCTGAATGCACATAAGTCTATAGGACCTGATGAGAGGCACCCCAGAGTCCTAAAGGAACTGGTGGATGTAGTTGCCAAGCCACTCTCCACAATATTTGGAAAGTCATGGCAGTCACAGGTGACTGCAAAAAGGGAAATATTGCACCCATCTTTAATAGGGAAGAAAGGATGACCCCTGAAACTACAGACCTGTCAGCCTCCCCTCTGTGCCTGGGAAGATCACGGAGCAGACCCTCCCAGAAGCTCTGCTAAGGCACAGGGAGGACAGGGAGATGATTCAGGAGAGCCAGCATGGCTTCACCATGGGCAAGTCCTGCCGGAGCAGCCCAAAGGCCTTCTGTGATGGGGTGACTACATCAGGGGACAAGGGAAGGGTTACAGATGTCATTTATCTCAACTTCTCTAAAACCTATGACATGGTCCCCCACAGCATCCTTTTCTCCAAACTGGAGAGAGATGGATCCAATGGGTGGGCTGTTAGGTGGATTTCCAGGAATTGGTTGGATGATCATAGTCAAGGGCTCAGAATCCCAGAGGACATCAGTGATGAGTGCTGTCCCTCAGGGCTCTGTACTGGACCAGTGTTATTTAAATCTTCATTAATGACACAGACAGAGGGATCGAGGGCACCCTCAGCACATCTGCAGATGACACCAAGCTGAGTGGTGCTGCTGACACACCTGAAGGAGGGGATGCATCCAGAGGGACCTGGACAAGCTGAAGAAGTGGCCCATGGGAAGTTCATGAGGCTTAACCAGACCAAGTGCAAGGTGCTGCACCTGGGTCAGGGCAATCCCTGGTATCAATCCAGGCTGGGGATGAGCAGATGGAGAACAGTCCTGCTGCGAAGAACTTGGAGGTGCTGGTGGGTGAGAGGCTGGGCCTGACCCAGTAGTGTGCACTCACAGCTCAGGAAGGACTGGAAGGTGACTGGCCTAAACGGAAAAAACAGTAACAAGTACCTTTGAGCCCTCCTCAGGGGATCAGTTTAAGCCAGATCTTTGTTGAAAAGCTAGAATGGTGATTCTTTTTTTGGAAAGAACATTCCATACATGTATTAGGTGTCTGATTTACATTAGGCTAAATGAACATTAACAAACCAAGTGCAATTAATAGCCACTTAAATAAAAATTATTTTCCTCCCTGTTATCCACATTTTCCTACAGTAATTTATGACACTATAAACCTTCTGTGATGGTGTCAATGCTTTAAATCTTTCTTGGAAAATGAAGACACTCAAACATATGTAACAACTACATGAAAAAAAAAGTGTCCGTCTTCTTTTTATTTGGCCAAGTTCTATATCAAGCTGTCAGTACACACAAGGTAATTTTTAAAAATATGGGGCTGGATCGACCTCATTTTTTAAAAATGTTTTGGCCACAAATAAGGAGCTTTCATTTTTTCATATTGTAAATAATAGGTAGTAGAGAATTTTGTCCTCAATAAAGGAAAATAATTATTTTTCTATATGTATTTATGCTTTGCATGAAATTTACTTTACATGGGTCCTCTCCCAGAAGAATGAGATCATTGAAATCAGGACAGAAAAGTCCATAGTACACCCTGACACATGATTCAACATAAATAAGCTCTATAAATTTAGTATATTTGTATAATCATATGTTATTTATAACATTGAACATTTGCTTCTACACTGCACCACTCAAAGCATTTTCTTTCCAAGCAATTTTAGTGCATACAGAGCATCAGAAAAAGACTATACTTACCTCTGATTAAAAGAAATCTTATACTGAAACTGGAACTGATTGAGACTGTGCCCAACTGTTCAGAGAACCAATTATTTTACACATTAACCTAAGCTCCCTCAGCAGCTACAGTAAGAGAAGAACATGTCAGATCCTGGTTTCAGATGGAGACAAAATGCCGCCACTATTCAATTACCACAATCTCCATCTGTGCTGAAATTTAAAATGGAATCAAAATAAAAATGTATTTACAAAATTTCACATTTCAAAGTATACTTTTTACCCTGCACTGCTTTTCTGTGCTCCATAATAGTCATGTTCATGGATCTTAAGTAAGCCTGAGGTACAGAAAATTTTCTTAGTGATCCAAATTTTTATAAAGAATTCAGCTATTCAACCCAAAAGATGGTTAATATTCCTTTTGCTGTTATGCATTTCAGTTAGTGCATCCAATACCACACACAAGGTATCAAAATATGGAAAGGTTGGCTTATTTTTGAAGATTATTCCAGATTTCAAACCAAAACATTCTGAATTAAGATACACGGCTTTGTTGCTAAGAAGTCTTCAGAGGATTTGAATTTTGGAGCTGAATTTAAAAAGCAAAAAATTTCACAATCTATTAGGTAAATGAGACTGCAGCTGTGCAAACTCTTAAAAAAAATTCACTAAACTGCATTGACATTTCTGGCAGAGGATAAAACTAATTGTACATTCTGATTACCAGTGTGACTACCCTGTGTCTTAGGGCTAAATTACTCCTTATGATCTGCTCACTTAACTGTGAAATCTTTGAGGATGTCTGTACAAGGCCAACACAATGCACATCTTATGCTGTCCCAGTCTTGGAGGATATATGCTAGTGGGTCTGCATCTGACTCCTGTTTCATTAAACATGCTTGCACAATTGCCCAAAATACACTTTATTTTCTTTCCCTCATTTTTGTCCAGATCTGCTGTGTTCCTCCTTCCACAGCACTTGACTTGCTAGGTGAATTTATTCAGTGTATGATCTCTCTAGTGTTTTGGGATTCCTTGAGCGGGAAGTCAGACCCTTTTTCTTAGATTTACAAGGAAAGGAGGCATATGCTGCCATGCCCCTGTGTCTGACCTCCTCTTCCTCATCATAAGGATTAGGATAAAATGCTGATTTCACTTGGATTTGACAGGAGGTACAGATTTCAGAGGTGTAATGCTTTGACCCTGATGGTAGGCTCTGAAACCCAATGAATTACCTGATGAAATAGACTTTCCCTGAGCAATGAAGGACCTACCCACCTCCCAACAAAGGATACTGCAGGAATAGTAGAACTGGTGGCAGCCGAATTCCAGTGCCAGAAGTAGCACCAGTTCAGTTGTGCCTCCATGAATTGCTTTGCTTATTATTGCATTACTTATTATTTGTGGCAGGGTCCAGACACACCTGCTCAGGCTGGGACTAAGCTGGGTGTCTCCATCACTCAGTGAAGGTGAGATGCAGTCACAAGGATGACTGAGGATAAAGGGATCTCTGTCTGACTTTTTTAACACAGAGTGTTTACTGAATAAGTCAGAATATCACGGGCTCAACCAAGCAGCATATTTTTAAACAGAGACAATAAACAAAAAAAAAACACGCCAAGAGACATTTGTGACTGATGTACAACCGACAAACCCATTCATGGTTTAAGTGGAAGGAAAATCATGGTTATTACCTGGAACACAAATTCTCCGAAGCTAGGAAAACCAATGCTTAATCTTTGGCAAAACAATCAGAACAAATGAAGTCGTACAGCCCATGGAATGGATGAAGCCTGACCAGTAGTAACAACAGCACTATGGAAGTATGAGAAAATAGAGACTCTATGTATGCTACCAAAAACCAAACAAACATACAACAAACACCACCACTCCAACCCCCACCCAAAAAAAAATAAAAAAAGAGAAACACCAACCAAGATGCAAGGCACAGTAGATTACAGTTTGCTCCACTTTGGAGGAGTCTGCACATATCAGTAGAACAGCAAAGACCCAGGCAATGATGACCAGTTGAGCCTTACAGAAGTCCCACTGAAAATAATGAGATTTCTTTTGTGCCACGTTATCAGGTATATACTGAAACGTTTTGTTAGCTCAGGGCAAAGGGTTGTATACATGTCAAAATGCTGGATTAGTGAGAGAAATGCTATAAATGTAAGGTAACAACTAGCAAAGGTACACAGAGATCCTCCCAGGATGCACAGATATTGTAATACTGGAAAATCAATGGACTCCAGTAAGGTGAATCTTTTAAAATACACACAAATCAAGCCATGGGAAAATCTCTCAGGAATAAACTTCTTATTCTGTAAAACTTTACTTTCTACTTTCTTTTTTTTCTCGTTTCCCCATGTATTTTTTGACTTGTTTTTAATGATAATGTGCATTTGGTCCTCAATTATTCCACCAAATGTCATCCCTAAAATATATAACCAGAAGATGTGATAGCATCTTTGATATTTGGTCTTGGCCAAATTACATCCTTTTATTTTATGGTATCCTTTACAATACACATAGATAATATATGAAGAAGGAGACAGCAGAAATCTGTAAGTTTGAAAGGTGATTTGCACTCCTCATACAAAGAAACAGCAATAAAAATAGGAGATTTATGATACAATTTACTCCTTCATTAAGCAGCAGACATTGTGTGTGTCAGCCAACAGCTATAAGGATTTCAGTATTTGGTTCTGCCAAGTGTCTCATTAAAAACTGATAAAAGAAACAGCAGTCTAACTTAAGCTAAACCTGCTACTTTTCCAAGTGAAGCATGCTGCCACATTTTTACAAATTAGAAAATGTATCTATTTGGATGCCTGTGCCACTACCGAACACTTCACAAAAATTTTAGAACTATCACATCATGAAAAACCTGTTAAGTCAGTTGTGCATGCTATGCAAGGAAGTAGAATGCTTGATAATTTCTTCACCTACTGAGTCTCTTCTTTCTTGAGAAAGGTGTGATATTTGACACATCTTTTGGGGAAGATTCAATCAAGTATGCATTGTTCTCTGCCATAGCCTTACAGTTGACTTCCGCAGTCCATATTCCGTCTAATTTCTGAGTCACAGATGACCTTGCAGGCAATCAACTTTTATTACTTTCTGTCAGATAGCTGGGTTGATGTATAACTCTATTTCTATAAACAGGCTATTTCCTCAGCAGGTATCTGAATTTTATCAAATGTATCATTTATCAAACTAAGCTCTTCATAGGGGCTTGCTTTTCTGGGTTTAAGAGTGGCTTGTACTTGAAAGAGACGATCACCATTACAAATTTTTCCCTGAAAATAGTATGTATCACTGCACATAAATTCCTACATAATGCCACATTTTCATATGAACACACTCAAGTTGCATTTGTACTGCAAATTTATGCATGCAAAGTAAGCATTTGCACAAGTAAAATAAATAAAGGATTGCACAAATGGTAGGGGTTTTGGCACAACTTAGTCTGATTCTCTATATTTAAACATCTAGGCTCACACATCCCAAACACAGAGGAGTTTATGTCAAGTTTAAAATCTGGGACATTTATTGTGAACATTTTGTGCAAGAGAAAGGAGATATGGAGCCACCAAAAGTTCACTTTTTACATTGTCAGGGCTTGGAAAAGTTCTGCACATCATACTGGTGAAACACAAAGCTGGCATATGGATTGCCTCTGGGTTATAGCTGTGAATGTCTAAGGACATTAAACCTTGCTGAGTGCTGTGAGACTTCACTGATGTAATCCGAAATCTCACAAAGTGAAGAACAACAAGGAGAGTAATGCACAGCTGAATTTTCAACTGTCCAAATATCAATCTAACCACCCTTGTTTCACCATGGCTAGTACATTCATTTTCTTTAGGGTGTGCATTGAGATAGACATCAGTGAGAAAAGTATATGTGGTAACAAGCAGTATAGTTTATTCATGTAAGGGAGATTTGAGAGAAAGATGTTGTGTAAAGATTTACCAGTTATCCTTTTGAGTAAAAGAAACAAATACAAAATACACTCACCACAGTAGACCAGCTGAACCCTCTACTGAGACAGAGTATTTAATGAAGAAGGCAGATGTATCTGGCAAAGAAGCCTGAGTCAAGACACAGCTTTTCAGCCAAAATATATCTGAGCTATGCTGAATCACAGGGATGCTTCTTATTCCTTGAAATTTGCAGTGGCAGATACTGTCTATTAGTTTATCTCACGTGGATATGATTGCCCTTTAAAACATCACTTTTCTGTCCCCACAATCCACCGTGTATGTGTTTAAGGCCTGAGTCTCCTTAAACTTTCTTCATGCCTAATACTGTGACAGATTATTGCCACATAAATGTTAAGGTGCTACCTAGACCTCCCACCATTGCTGGACTGCAGCCTTTCATCATGGCTGTTAATAGTCAGTTCCTTGTCTGAAGCTAGCGATGCTCCTTGCTTTCAAGGCAATTACTGCACAGGTCTTGAATACCAAATGCAATCTCTGCAACATCTCTCTTTTAGAACAGAGAAAAACTAATACAGAACTAGAAATAAAGCCACATTCAGTCAGATGTTGCTCCTTGACATGGCAGATATATTTATATTATATATGCAAAACTGCATCATGATAGATTTTATCTGCAGGAGGCAAAATGGCTCTGTCAAATCAAAGCTTCTCTCCTCAAAAATAAATAATTGCATCATGATAACAGGTTTCAGGATAACAGATTTCAGTAAAACACTGGGGCTGCCTGCTGTGCTGTCTTGATTTTTGGATGAATAAACCTCTGCCCTGTTGTTTATCAGTTGAATGAATCTTTGGGACATGTGACAGTGTACAATTAGAACATGATGATTCAACATTCAGGCCTTTCTAATCAATACTTTCAAACTTAAACCACTTAATTAATGGTTAGCAAACATTATCTAATTGAACCTTACAGTGCTCTCAAGCACCTAGCTGCCACTCTTTGTACCTGACAGATACCAATCCTGCAGTTAATTCAGCTGCTCGCAGCCACCACTGGAGCTGATATGGAGGCCACAAGTAGAGCTCACGAGCTCCTGACTCATGGTGCAGCTTCACATCACAGTGACATTTTGAAGAGCAAGCTGTGATTGAAAAGAGAAGCCTGCTCCTCATCTCTCCTGGCCTCCTGTTGCCTGTCCTACACTACATTTAGCAGTCATGCAAGCACACAGCCAAGCCATGTGATGCCCTCTGTCAGAGGCCCTGAACCTACTGCAGATGTGTGGGATCCTGCCTCTCAGGGAGACAGACCTCACTGGACATGCAATGTGCATACCTCTGTACAGCAGCAGGAAGTCCAGCATGTCAGACTGGTTCATGTGGGTGGCATAAGGAATGCAGATGTTGCATCCAGAGCCTCATGAGCCTTTAGGATGGCCCTCTTATCTATGAAATGTTCAGCTAGAAAGAATCATGTCATGCGTATTTGAGATAGTTGAGTTATCACAGAGATGCCACCATGGTTAACCTTCTGCTGCCATTTGTGCTTTTTCACAGTAAGGGTAAATAGTATTTAACAATAATCATAATTTTTCATGAAACATGACTGGGTGTTTTACTTACTTTCTCAGAGAAAGTACTTAAAGATATATTTTGTTCACTGAAGAATTAATTTATTTTTAATTTTGTCGCGTTTAGTAATAATCTTATATACAGGAGTCAGATTTCACTGTAAACAGAGGAACAGTCAGTGTTCTAAAATTTAGCTCGTAATTATAGATTGGTAATTGCATATCTAGTAGTAAGGTTGCAATTAGGATCATCCTCACAGTTCAGGTTAGTCTTAGCTCTGAGGTCACAGGCAATTCAGTGACTCAACTAAACCTCGTAACACAACCACTTGTTTTTCATTGCTGGCTCTATCACTTGAAATACAATCATTACATAAGGACTATGCATACTTGGTCATCTGCATGCAAATAAGATCACTATTTTCAAGCTTCTCCACTAGAATTACCTTGCCCTCCTTCCAACTACACACCTCCAGCTATCAACTTTAATTTTTATGGGGGCTGTAGATTTTCAGACCTTCCTGGAGCTTTTGGGAAGAACCTGCTCTATCTACACAGTGACTGCTGTGACTGGGCTGCTGGACAGAAGGGTCCCAGGCTGCCAGGAAGACTGTTCCCCTATCCCAAGCAGCGGGCACTGCCTCCCCTCCCATCCACACTGCTACGTAAACAAAGGGCAAAGCACTGAAAACCTGTTGAGACCTCTGATCTGGCTCACAGGAGCCTCTGACCCTGCAAATCTGCAGCTGCTCATGCTTTCAGCATTCCCCATACCTCCATCCTCTTGAAAATCATCCATGTCTTCAGCTTTTGGAATGACTGTTCCAGCTCTTCCACATTTGCTTCCCTATTTGTGGCAACTGCTTCACTCATCATCCCTCTGCTTTTCCAACTCCATCATATGCCCCATGAGCCTGCCATACCACCCGCCTTTCTTCTCCTTTATTCTCTTTCACATCAATATACCTCAGCACCTTTGCAGCTTCTCATACCTCCAAACTTCCTTTCTCCTTCCATTCTCCATGATTCTCTGCCCAGATAAGGTCTCACTTTATCCCTTTCCATGCATGTGTCACTGGCAGCTTGATTTCAGTGCTTCTTTCTTTCAGAGTTCTGTTTTGGATCCTGAGTGAACTCCTCCTCTCCTCTTCTGGCTTCAAAACTCACCATAAACAGTGCTAGAAAAAGAAAGTAAATTTTAAAAAAGTTCACACTAGTAAACATAAGAAAATTAAAACACTCCTAGTCCAGATCACAGAAGGCAAAGCATTAAATTCCACAAGTATACAAGACAAACAATCTAGCACCTTCTTCAAGGTTAATTTTTTATGTATGTTTACAACAAAGTCCTTCTGAAAAAAAAATAGTAAATCTAGATATCATTCCAATACAGTACACTTTATAAACACAATTTAGACAGTTAAGATGTTGGTGGTAACAGCCTCTGACCTTTGAAAAGTTCTTATAAAAAAAAGCCCTTGATCAACACACTTTATACGGGACTGTAATGACTCGGTAATTGCACAGTGGTTTCTAGAACCAGACTTTACATCTGCGAGGAGCAAACAGAAATCTGAAGGACAGAGGAGCAAAGTTCAAGTCATCTAAGCTGTTTGACTGAGCAGTTGAAATATTTTATCAAAAGGGGGCTCAATATCCAGGCTATCTCTGAACTTGTTAGTTTCATGTTTTGTTATTTGACAGCTGTACTATCTTACAGCTGTCCCTGGAGGGTTTGTGGGTCTTTTTTCTTACTCTTAAATCAAGAGTATCTGTTGTCAGCCTAAGCTCCAGCTCAGATTCTGCACCTGTTCCACTTCAAATACTACCAGGGATTAATTTGGCTCATTTTCCATACTCTCCCGATGCTCAATGCATCCCACTGCTCAACCACATAGCACAAAGGAGTTTGTTTTGAGAAACAGCAAATCAAGAAGGCTTTGCCAGCACACCCAGCTTATGTCACCAGCCAGCTGGCCTAAAGGATTTTATTTGAGTGAGTGGAGTTTGGTCTTCAGCTTGTTTACTGGCAATGATGGTTTTAATTCGTGATTTTTCTTGTTACCTAGTTCTCAAAGAGATAATGTGGACAAGGTGGATGGAGCTCTGTGAAAAGTGATGTATTGAGTGGCATCCCTACCCATGGCAGGGAGGGACTGGAATTAGATAACCTTGATGATCCCTTCAGAGCCAAACCATTCCCTAATTTCGTGACTGTATGATAATATTCAGTCCTCGTAATTTGCAGAACTTTTTTTTTTTCACTTATTCTGAAAATGTATTGTGGTATGAAAATGCAAGGTACTTTAACCAGATTTGATTGTTGGAAACTGGAGTTAAACTGGGTCAGAAATGAAGTAATACCAGGCTTAAACAAGCATGAGAACACCCTCCCAAAAAGCACGTGTGTCGGCATTAACTTCTGCTCTGAGAGCAGCTGAACAGCAAAGGCTTCTCTGAGGAGGTGCTGCTGATCACAAGCACACCTGTAACTAGCATCCAATAATGAGCACTAACTAAAGCAAGGAAGAGCGATAACTGACGCAATAAATACACATCCCAGGAGGAGCTGACGGGCTGTGCGCGCAGTCCGAGGGCGGGAGCGGGCGGCCATCGCCTCATGAGCCCGAGTGTCTCCGTGAGAGCAGACGGACCGGGCTGGCGGGACCTAGTGTGAGCAGGGGAGCAGATGTCAGCGGAACACTCCGCGCCGGCTCTGAATTCCGCGGCTTCCCGGAACCTCTCCCGACACTCCCACCCTTCCCGCGCGGCCCCTCCGAGCCCACCCCA